>CALNHX010004021.1:0-136502 GCA_940337035.1 Agriotes lineatus
AAAATGGGAAGTTTGAAAAAAATCGTTTGAGCCGTTTTTGAAGAAAATAAAAAAAACTGAAAAATCACAAGAGTAAACACCATACTTACGCTTATGCGATTTTCTTCAAAAGCTTGCCGTCGCATCTAGATAGTACACAAAACTTATATATGAAGTTTTAACGTCATACCTCTTTTCGTTTTTGAGATATTATGTTCACAGACACACAAACAGACAGACAGACCATTAAACAAAAACATGTTTTTTTGTTTCAGGGGACTCTAAAACGTGAAGATCTGTTGCAAACTCAATTTCGAATATTTGTGGTGAATCCAATACTTCTTTTATTGTAAAAAGAAGTAAAAATGTATTAACATGCATATGAATATAAATAAGAATGTAGAAATAGATAAAAAAAAATTGCAGTTGGTTCAATATTATTATATAGTGTGTACATATAGAATTTCATTGTATATAACTAAATCATTAATACAGAACATAGGAATCAGATAGAGGCCAACTATTTATATGACCTATGACACTTTAATCTGTGAAATACCTTAATGATTATTAAAACACATTGATACCAAAATACCTAACAATACCGCACAAATATGTATCATAAGTGTATTAAACTATCGGAATTATAAAGGATTTGCGTATACTCCGTCTTTTACGCGGATCTTCAAGTTCCGGTAATAATGCCTTCAAGTAAAACTCACGAAGTTTGGGAATCATTCTGCTGTTCCAGAAAACTGTATCTCTATATACATATCTGAGTACCTAATGAACACAAAAGCCAGGTAAACATACTATTATAAAGTTTTATTAGATAGTAATAAAAACAGCGAATAAAACAGAAAACTTAATTACAAATTAGTTTACAATAGCAAAATTAATTAAGATGCATATGAATATAAATAACAATGTAAAAATGGATAGCAAAAGTAACAGTTAGTTGAGTATTATTATACAGTGAGGTCGTAAAGTTTGGAATAAATTCGATAAAACATTTT
Source organism: Agriotes lineatus (assembly GCA_940337035.1). Classification (NCBI taxonomy): domain Eukaryota; kingdom Metazoa; phylum Arthropoda; class Insecta; order Coleoptera; family Elateridae; genus Agriotes; species Agriotes lineatus. The sequence continues at coordinate 996 of CALNHX010004021.1, forward strand.
AGAAGGGTTTTCACAGAAAATGCTCGGACACGTCAACCTTATTTTTTAAAATGCCATTTTTTACGCCAATGGCATATTTTGATCGTGTTTTGTTTTGGAGTTATGACGGCATCGGCATTTTTTTTAATTGCAACCCTTATTTTTCTTCACGAATTTGGATTTTTTTTAATGTAACTCCATGTATTATACAATCTGCCCTATATAATTAGGCAATAAGTATTTTATACGGATTATGTGTAAAATGCAGTTACACTGCTGTTTACATTTAGGGGTGTGAGGTAGAGTTCCAGCAAACCCTCCTCTTACATTAGCTTAATATTGTATGTGTAATTTTTATGAAATTTATGATAATGATATAGGTACTGTTTATATTGTTTGACAAGTAATTTAATTACTGTTGAAACCTTGTTGGTAGATCCAAAGGTTTAAACCTTTTTAGTCTTTTTGGTTCATTGTTATCGTCCATTAATCAATGCACAGTATCACTAGGATGAGCACTTAGCCTGTCTTTATATCGTATGCTGTAATTTTGGATTTCACATTTCACTGTGGATACACTCAGGTCACTTGAAATTACTTTATTGGGGATATACCACGGTGCGTCGGCGATCGTTCGAAGTACTGTGTTTTGGAACCTTTCTAAGATTTCCAGGTTTGATGTAGAAGCAGTTCCCCATAGGGAGATCCCGTAGGTCCATATTGCTTTGAGAACTATTTTATAGATTAGAAGTTTATTTTCCAATGATAGTTTTGATTTTTTTCCAATTAACCAATATAGTTTACGAAGTTGTAGTCCAAGTTGTTTACGTTTAGTGAATATGTGTGTTTTCCAAATTAGTCTTCTATCGAGATGCAGTCCAAGGTATTTGACCGACTCTGTATGGGTGATTTGATGTCCATTTAAAGTTACTGGTGAACAATTATCCCTTTTCATAGTGAATGTAACATGATGGGACTTGGATTCGTTCACTCTAATTCGCCATGTCCTAGTCCAGTGTTGAATTTTCTTGAGATGAGCAAGGAGGTATCTCGATGCAGCCTGTGGATATACATGGGAGGCTAGTATAGCCATATCGTCTGCATAAGTAGCTGAAGTTGTTAGACGAGATGCAGGTAGGTCGGTTGTGTATAACAAATATAGTATGGAACCTAGTGCGCTACCCTGTGGAACGCCTGAGGAGATTGGTTGAATATCCGTGGTTTCATCTTTGTATTTTATTAAGAAATGCCGATTTGATATGTAGGACCTCAATAGTTCATATACCTGGTATGGTAGATTAGATTAGATTAGATTTAGATTCCACGACTGCCTTTTGCTGGCATGCGCACGTCAGCCCTTTGGGATTTTTGTACTGTCGGGAGTTTTCAAATTAGCAGGCCGACATCTGTATCTTTTTCTAGATTTGCAATGTCCCCTACTAGCTTGCGTTGTCAATAGAGTTAAGGCTCCAATCGAGTTGGTGTCTTCTACGCTCTAATGCTGGGCATTCAAAGAGGATATGATAGGCTGTTTCATCATCCTCTTGGCATAGTCTGCAAACAGGTTCATCTCTATAGATATTGATCCTGTGCATAAATTCTCTGAATGCTCCAGTGCCTGTTAGTAGACTGACTACTTGCTTGATTCGAGTTCTGTTCAGTCTCAACAGGGTTTTGGTGGTTTGTGGATTCGGAGTTTTTAGCAATCTTTTGCAGTGTGTTGCTTGATTGTAGTTTCTCCACTTATGTTGGTGTGTGGTGTTGACCCATTCATTAATAGCTGAGCTGGCTTGGTTTTTCTGAACGCTTAGACCAGGTTCTGGACCGGTCATTGCATTACGGGCTGCTTCTTTTGCGAGCTTGTCCGCCTTTTCGTTTCCTTCAATACCTTGGTGACCTGGGATCCAGCATAATTTTATTGTATTTCCCTGGCTTAAGGTTTGAAGTTTGGATTTGCATTCCTTGACCAGTCTCGATAAAGTACTGAAAGCGTTTAGCGCTTTCAGTGCTGCCTGAATATCTGAGAGAATGTGTATGTCTCGATTGAGCAGCTTCTTTTCTATGCTGATGTTTGCGCATACGTTAATAGCTTGTACTTCAGCCTGAAAGATGTTACAAAACTTTCCTAGACTGACTTTTTCGTTGGTTCTAGGATTGGTACTGTACACACCGGAGCCTGTAGCCCCTTCAAACTTAGATCCATCAGTGTAAAAAATGATGTTCTTATTTGTTGGAGTTGGTAGTTGGTCCGGATTCCAGCTTGTGTGTACAGTAAAGTTCTTTTCAAAGTCATAGGCTTTGATTATAAGATCAGAACCCATTTCTAATATTGGGTTGTTGATGTGTGACATGATCTTGCCATGTCCTAGAATATTAGCTGTGGTCATCCAGTGACCAGTGCTTTGTAATCTGTAGGCTGCCATTCTGGCTTCACCTTCCAAGAAGATGTGCAGAGGTGGCAGATTTAAAATAGCATTCAGTGCTTGTCCTGAGGTGCCTTTAAAGGCTCCAGTGATGCACCGATTAGCTAGATATTGTATTCTGCTGATTTTGTGGATCGCAGTTGCTTGTTTTATTTTGGGCCACCAGGCGATTATTCCATATGAAATTATTGGTCGAACGATGGTTTTGTACAGCCAGAAGGTCAGTTCCGGTTTGAGCCCCCACGTACTACCTATGGCTCTTTTCCCAATAACTAATGTTTGTATGCACCTGGTGATTGTTTTGTCTAAGTGGGAGTTCCAAGTAAGTTTGGAATCGATGATTAGACCTAGGTACTTAACCTCGTTCTCCCAGTTGACATTTGTATCAAACAGTTTTATGTTGTTTCTGCTTGTGATGTTCTTTCTACGAGTGAAAGCGACGAGAGTGGCTTTGCTGGGATTAATTCTAAGATTATTCTCTAGACACCACTCTTCGGTTATCTTTAGTGCTGATTTCATTACATTGTCTACGGTTCTTTGGTATTTACTTTGAATCAGTATGACAATGTCATCAGCGTATCCTTGAGTGTAGTAGCCTTTGTTATTGAGTTGGATCAGCAGTTCATCAACTGTGAGGCACCACATGAGTGGAGAAAGAACTCCTCCCTGTGGACATCCCCTTGTCGCCTGCACTGTCTTTTCCTTGTCAAATAACTTGACTTTTACAACTCTGGTGTTGAGCATTGCCATAGTCCATCTTATCGTGGTGTTATCGATCTGATGGTTTGTCATTGCTCTTTCAATAGAGTGGTAGGAGGTGTTGTCGAAGGCACCTTCTATGTCTAGAAATGCTCCGACTGCGTACTCCTTGTACTCCAAGGTTCTCTCAATTTTCCCCACTAGTTGGTGTAGGGCGGTTTCACATGACTTCCCTGTTTGGTAAGCATGTTGATATTTGTGAATCGGGAGTGAAGTTAGGGCTTCCTCCCTCCAGTATCTGTCTACTAATCTTTCCAACGTTTTAAGGAGGAATGACGTTAGGCTGATAGGTCTGTAAGATTTAGCTTCTGCATAGCTGCTCTTACCAGGCTTAGGGATAAATACTACTTTAGTCACTCTCCAGGATTGGGGAATGTAACCCAAGGCAAGACTTGCTTGGAACATGTCTTTGAGTGGGTTCAGCAGTATATCTATCCCTTTCTGCAGCATTACGGGTTGTATGCCGTCGTTTCCAGCAGATTTGAAAGGACTGAAGAGGCTAGTTGCCCATCTAATCCTTTCTTTGCTGACTATTCTCTTAGCTGTTTCCCAGTCTTCCCTCCTAGGGGTATGATTGGGTTCAGCCAGAGTGGGTTGTTCCACTGCTCCGGGTAGGTGAGTTTTTATCAAAAGAGATAAAGTCTCCTCTTCCGTTGTAGTGTATTCTCCGCTTTCTTTTTTAAGAGTGCCTACTGGGTTCATGGCTTGCTTTGAGATGATTTTGTGGAGTCTAGCTGTGGATCGCGTGGTCTCCACCTCCTGGCAAAACTTTTTCCAGGCTGCTATCTTAGCTGCCTTGATCTTTTTGCCATAGTCTGTGAGAGCCTTGTGATAGTTCTCCCAGTTATTTGTGGCTTTAGACCTGTTAAACAGACGTCTGACTTCTTGTCTGGTCTTTTCTAGGTCTTTATTCCACCAATTTGTGTGTTTTTTTGCTCTTTGCTGACTTGGGTCTATTAGAGGACAGCTACTCTGAAAGGAGTCAATCATGGCCTCTTTTAACCGGTCAGCATTTGAGTCTAAAACTACTTTATTGGGACATCTGAACTTTAGGTGTTCTATCTTCTCTTGTAGTTTTTGTTTATATAGGTCCCAGTCTGTCTTTCTTCGGTTGTAGTAAACTCTTTGGTTTACTTCCCGTTGAAACAGTTCAAAGGTTATATAATTGTGGTCAGATAGTGATGGTTCGTCTGAAACTTGCCATTTATTCACTGATTGACTAATTCTCATTGTGGTTATGGTAATATCTATAACTTCATGTCTATTAGTGTTATAAAAGGTTGGAGTGTTACCTTTATTGACTACTACTAGATTGTTAGTTAAGATAAATTCTAAAAGTGACTCACCTCTTATGTTGCAGTTGGTGCTGCCCCAAATGGTGTGGTGCGAATTTGCGTCGCAGCCTAGGATGAGGTCTAGATCGTCTTGGGAGGCAGATGATACTAGGTTCTCTAGTTCCTCGCTAGGCGGTGGGTCCCTGGAATCGGATGGAAGGTAGACGGAGCTTATAATGGCTTGGTCACAACCTTCATCGTTATTCCATTTTATTTTAATTGTGGTTATGTCTCTAGAACAGAATTCCATTAGTGGTAAACAGTCTAGATTATTTCTTATAAGTATGCATGTTCTAGGACTTGCATGATTATAAATAAGCTTACCTTTAGCACCCCCTAGCCCACGGACTTGTCCCTTGACTATCCATGGTTCTTGGATCAGTGCTAAATCGATGTCATCTGCTAGCAGCTTTCTGCTTAGATTTGCAGTGGCTGCTTTGCAGTGGTGGAGGTTAATTTGCACTACTTTCAGGTTCTTCTTTCCTATCCTTGGGGCGGATAAGGAAAGTGACCTTGTTGAGGCCTAAGTGCGCTACACAGTTGATGGATGTTAGTGCTTGTTTTGCCCTGTCATCTATCATTGCTGCGAACGTTCTACCGCCATCTTCTAGTGGAGTGACGTTGAGTATTCTCCAGGTATCGGTTTGGAGATCTGCCTTCCGTTTGTTCTGTTTTCCGATCAAACGGAGAATAAGCTCGGGTTTCTGTTTGTCGTACCACTTGGGGACGTTGAACACTACCCGGACGGAGTTAATAACTTTTGCCCGCTCTTTTACCTCCAGCTTGGCATTGGTCCACGGGTGCAGCTTAGGTACTTGCTCACTTAACCAGTGTTTTGTGAGTTCGTCCTTGCACGCAACCACGTATGTACCAGCTTCGAGATAGTGGCTGGTAAAGAGAGGTGTGTTCTCTTCTTCTTCCATCTGGAAGATGAGATTTATCAGACTGTCTCAGACTAGGTCACCTTGTTCCTTTGTCAGTTTGACGTCTGGATATGCAGCAGGGTAGATGGCCATCTTCACCGTAGTGGCTGCCTCAGCAAAATCAAGCTTGCTGGTGCCTGCCTTTGGTGAGGTCGGCTTGTCTACTTTCTGCCTGGGCCTCTTTTTGGCGTTTGCCGGGGAGGGAGTGGCTTCGTCAGAGCGTTGCCTCTTTTGTCACTGGTTGGTTGCAGGTTTTTCAGATTTCGAAGCTGGGTCTGCTGCCCTCTTCTTCTCCATCTTCTGCTTTCTTTTAAAGTTTGGGTCGTACTTAATGCCCTTGGCTTCGCAGGCTCGCTTAGCGCGTTCTCTGCGTTCCTTGGCTGTAAGTTGGACCTTTTTGAGGGACACTTTGCCTAGTTTATCGGCTATGTCCGCTCCGGTTGCGGCCTTTTCCTGCTCGGAAGACTGTCCTTGACTGGAAGTCTGGACTGTCAACTCTGCAGTAGGGACACACTGTTCCATTTCTATCTCGGTCACCGAAGTCTGAGCATCAGTGGTCGGAAGCGGTGATGACTCCATCAGTGTGTCGTCTTCACCCTGTGAAAAAGCAGTTGTTAAATCCATACAAGTGAGTATTTAATTCAACTGTAAGAGGTTTGGCTAAATACTTCTGGAGGGCGCCTGGTATCCAGAAGGCTCCGTTCATGACGCATATTATAAGCTCCTGCGCCTACACCTGCTGGTGCTCTGCTTTGCACGGGTCGCATAACACATTCGAAAAGGGGATTTTGGAACCAGAAAGGCTGATCTTCTAGACAGCCATGCATCTCTTGAGCCTGGTCCCCCGCCTTGAGATTTAGGATTTTTATTGAGGTTTTCTCCTCTTGGTCCAGGCGGTGAAGCCAAGACCCCCAGCACAGATATCTCCCGTAATACATGCCTACAGCAGAGATATCCATGTATGGTATAACGGCAATGACGTGACCAGAGGTTCGTCTTTGTCGGCATGGTTATCCCAAGTGCAGACCCTTAGCCACGACACGACAGCTGGGCTTGGGGGATGTTTATCGACTTCCCAGTCTAGATCCGCGGGGTTCAGTCTCAACGGGGCCACCACGAGAAGGATGCAATCGCTAGGATCGCATATCACTGATCGTTGCCAGTGATACCCTGCGGTCTTCCTTGTTGTCAGGCGGGAGGTGCAAGACCTGATCAACTTGGCTGCGCTGCCTCGGCATGAATCTTCACAGCGTTTATGGCCGTTCAGTTCAGCTGGCAATGCTCGACCCCCTCACTATTTCTAACAACGATACATTTATTTATTATTTACACTGGTTAAACTTCAACTATTTATGTGGCTGTTTACGCGTTTAACACTAATGATTTATGTGGTTATCGTTATATGTTATTTATTTCACTTGGGTTAGTGGGTTATATACACAAGGGTCTATCTATATGGGAGCTCTACGCGCTTCGCTGCCGAATTCGAACTGAACTCAGGACTGTGGGAGAACTGCCCGCTATTCCCACTCGCGAGTATTTATATTGCCAGATAGTTCCTGCTGGAAAACGTCTAGAGTTCTTTCGACCTTTCTGGCAACTCTGACGAGTCACGCGCAAGTTCGTTTCTGAAATGTTCTGGAAGACTGACTCACGCCGTCTCATGCAGCTGCCTCCAAGGTCGTTCTGCAATGCTGTCGCACGGGACGCTGAGTCATATTTGTGGGGCGACGGCCTAGCCCCACGATCGTTACAATAGAATCTGGCTTCAGTCACTCACCGTACATAAGAACTTGGATTACAATTGTTTAATGATCTGAATCCATTCCTCGTAGGTTTTTCCAGCGATCCAGCAATATAATTATTATTACTCAGAAAAGTAATTACGCCAAAGAAATCAAACAGTTTTTGAAACTCGATCATACGAAATTAAATTGTCGTACCAAGATTTAAAAGTAGAAACGATGCTATTTCTGAAAAGTTAAATTTTTCTAAAAAAACTGTAAAATATGCTTGTTTAAAACATGAATTATTTTCATGTAATGAGCGCTAGCAACATTATAAAGCTTAATTACTAAACTGGTGCGCTCGAATACCTAGCTTATTTGTTTGGGTTTGCTGTCTCAAAATTGAAAAAAATATATTGATGGGTCTCAATTCTTGATTTGTTTTACTGTAGTAAGTATCGTACAACTATTCCCATAGGGCTGTAAAACCTTTTGAGATGGTGGTGTATTATATGCAATAACGTAAACAATTATACAAATCCGCAAAAGAGTAACGATAGCAGGTTAAACTTACGAAAAAAGTAAGTGTCTTCTTAGCTTCCAAAATCGATTCGTCGGCTAATTCTCTCAAAACAAAACAACTTTTATGACTACTTGGATACAATTGCCGGCTGGCCAGGTCAGGAAGACTGCGTGCAGCTCGTTAGCTACTAACAAATGATTAATCATTAGTACGAATTTAGAATAACTATTGGCTTGTTTAAAGTTAATAATTTGCACAAAGTTTAAACAATTATTAGTACAAATCGCAAGTACTTGTTAATATAAACTTCAAATAATTATTGGCCAATTTAAGATGAACCTCAATAATATTCGGCTTGTGAGGACAAAGCTTACACAACAGTCCTAACAAAGCCACAAACATGATCTACAACAATTTAAAATTAAATGCACTCGTTATTAACCTAGACGTCGTGGTTGGGAAAATAATTATTCAGGTACGCAGTTCGTGGAGCGAACTGCACAATAGAAGCCGACGTCCGAATTGATAGCATTCGGGTGAGCCTTTAACACTGGTTCACTGATCGCATTTTGTATAATCTCACTTAAAAGAAAGAAAGACAAAACCTGATCTTAGCTTCCTTTGAGCCCCTTCTACACGTCATGTGATGATCCAGACAAGTGTAGGCCCACAGCTCGGATCAGCCAACTGGCGAAGCGCTTGGTCGCGGGAATGGTATTTCACGGTCACTGCCGAACCTATGACTTTTAGGAGCCCCGGACTGGTTACTAAAGAAAAGGGAGAATACAAAACTCACCAATGCTTTTGTTAAAAATCGGTGCAAATTTTCGAAAGAACTTACCCCAGATGAATTTAGGCCATGTGCTGCTGTATGACAGATGAAGTGCATATACAATATGCCAACTAGGCGAAAGAAACAAATTCTCCAGAGAACTGAGCGGGCACAACAATCCGCAACTTCTGCTGTGGCCATGAACCAAAACAACTATATTTTGTAAGCCCGTAAAGCCGCAGGGCAATTTCAAAGACGCGAAAACCAAGTAACCATTACGGAGTTCGACAGGAAAAAGTGATGCGTTCAAACAATAGCCAACATTCGACTCCCTTGACCGCACTGAAAAGAATCAAGGAATGCCATGAGTGCGGAAAAATACGAAAATCCGCATCACAGAAATTAAAAATATAGATAGCGCACACACCGAGCTGTGAAAATAGTAGAAGAGCCATCCTAACGTAACAGTTTCAAACACACGACGCCAGTGGTTATGTTTGTCTAGAGGGCACCACTACTGGAAGGTTAAGGTTTATTTATGCCGTCTGGAGTTTCAGTTTTAGTCTGGGTGTTATGATATTACGCACTGCAAAAGTGATTTTGAGGAAAACAAACTTTTTTGTGTTGTTTATCGCTACAAAAGTCTGAATAACTATGCTGACGGTATAATAATGTCATAGTGAATAAATAAAAGGGAAGAAGCTATACATACATAAAACAGCCTTAAATCAAATCACACATAAAGAAAAATATTAGCACTAACGGCAGTAGCAGTAACCTAGAGTGGTATAACATTGATTTTTTGCACTTGCTATTATTCAGTATATATCAAAACATTTAACTTTGTACATAATACTATTTGTAAAATCATATCACTGCTAATAATCAAGTTTATTTGAATAGTATAATTCTAACTGATGACAGGTCGCTTTTATTATAAAATCAGATCACCCGGGCGAAATGACTTCTTCGAACTTCAGCTCGAGTAAATCAACTCGATCAGCGTAGCTGATGCAATCATTCCATCACTAATAGAAAGTGAATGAGAATAAGGAGTGGCACTAATTGTCGGTTACTTGAAGATACAGCGTCAAAATCGTATAAGTTACAACGTTCAAGCTTAATTAAACGTAGCCTATCATGTTTTAGTTCTGGGCTTATTCTAACACAACTGAGATACAGTACAACTTCGTCTAACAAAACACACCCGTAATGCTCTAAAACTATTTTTTCTATTTTCATTCGGCGAATTTCGAGGATTATTACTCATGTTGGGTTGCCTACGCTACTTCATTAATAAAAATTTTTTTGAAATTCTTAGGCAGTAACTTTGGATTTACGGTTGATATTTTTTTATTTAAAATTTTAGTGCATAAGAGCTATTTCTTGTTACCATCTTGAAACTGTTTAGTCTTCAGTTTGTTTCTTGTTGAAACTGCGTTTGATCATATATAATTTGGGTTACTACCTTACTATAAACGTAGCAATTTTTTAATCAATGTTATTAAGTCGAGCTGCAATCTCTTGACTCTATTTGCAACTGTAAGTATAGTTTAATGCATACTCAGCTCCCACAATAGAGACCAGTTAAGTGGGCCATGCTGAATTATCAAATACTGCAAAATCGCTCTCCGCTTTGAAATTGCACTTGAAATAATGTACAAATAGAAAATTTGGATGTTAGTAATTTTGAAACGGATTTAAAATGCACTGTATTCATTTCAATGTGGGTTAGCATAGTCTACAATTGCTACAAAAAAAAATTTGGATTTTTTACTCCCACAAATTACTGCAACCATAACCGCCTTAAATATCCCATGACAAAGTTTTCAACGTAACGGTAACTGCCAAACATATTAACCTGTTCCTCTCAATCAACAAACTATGTGTGTTGAATCACTTCCTTAATTGTATTACTGAAAGACTTCAGACACTCCTTATGCCTTAGACAACTTTCTTGGGGCTTGTTTTGGTGCATGCTTAGAAATCGAATTTATTCTCAAAAATCATCAGAAATCCAGTGCAAAATTCGTGTAATGGTTTTGCAATTCAAAATTGGACTGTGTTTCATGGCAGCTTATCTTTGGGCTGGGTAAAAACTACGGTAAGCAACTGCTTATTGCTCTATTTTTATGTGGCTCGGCGTTTTATTGAATTTATTTCAGGCTTTCAAATAATTTTCAATTTCATTCACATGATCTACTATCAAATTTAAGTTCTTGGTACCTTTTACCAGTTCGACTGCATTTTCGGGGGAAACCTTGCCACCTGGTAGTAGTAGATCCAATTTAGTCCATCTACAATTCCTTGGCTTGTATGTGTGTGTGAGGGTCCTCCGGTCTTTGGACATCCGTGATCAGCGAGTGTTTGCGGGTCAGAGTGATTATACTGTACTTCGTAAATACCTGGAGTAGTAGCTAGCTGCTACTGCTTTTCTTGCCTTAGCAGAACTCTTGTAACTTTTTAAATTACGCTTTTGATACTTACTGTTGCCTCATTTTCCTGGATTTAGTGACGGTGATTGTAATTGGCAGCAGCGTTCAGCTTTGTTGATTTGTAACTTTATGTCGTGTTCACTATTTGTTTGAATGATAAACAAGTTCATTTTATTGACGCCCGTGATTATTGCGAATTAGACCAAAGCGGTTTGTGTTTCAACTTTGCGACTTTTTAGATACTACACGCCGTGCTTTTAATTTTTTTATGTAATAGCTTTTTTCTATGCTTCGCCTAAACGGTACTGAGCGCTCTTAATAATTAATCAAATTCTTCTATGCTTGTAACGATACCCCGCATACTATTCTATAATGTGATAATTATTTGGAGCAAAACTGTTTATTTAAGGCCCTAGTCGCTTTTGATGTTAATGTAAATCGTTTAATTTAATTTTTGATGAATACGTTATAACTTTGTCTAGAAATTCGTCGGAACAAATAATGGGAAAATAAAAGAGTTTACTATGAAAACTGCCTCGTAGAAGTACGTCCTAAATCATTCCAAAAAATTACATTTTGCTGAATGTGGAACGATAATTATCCTTGCCGCAACTGCAACGACCGCATCTGGGAGAGCACCCTCCAGAAAAGCCAGATGGAATATTTATTGCAACCCCAAAGGCGATTTATTTGAATAATTTTAACTTGAACAAGTTTTCAAACAAGAAATGCTATAAGCGCTGGCTTAGAACAGTGATACTCAACATGTTGATGCCATCATTAGTGCAGCTTATACAACTTCAAATCGAAATAAGGAGATATTATTTTTATTTCTTGACGTAGTGTAGAATTGTTTGCTGTTTTCATTTTCAAGCAACTCCGTAACACGCAAATACAAGTTAAAACAACGACGGCAGCAGCGGGAATTCATCTAATGCGCCCTTTGTTTCTGCAACTTTCAAAAATAACGAATAACAGAGATTACGTGCAGCCACTCTTCCAAATCCCCCGTTATTGGCCACCTGCGAAAAAATTCGTCATTGGAAAACGAGCGGGCTTATCCGAATTATTGTTTTCTTAAATTAATCTCTGCAGCGCTTTCATTCACGAGCAGCGATTATTTAGTTGTACCTAATTTGCCCTAACGGCGGTTAAAACCGGCGAAATTGTCGACATCTCCATTTTATCAATTAACGCGTGGGAAAGTACTTAGCAGCAACAGAAGAAACCAGAAAGCACGCGCCAAAATTAATAATCATTTTCAATTTAATCCATTAGCGTCCAAGAATTGCATTTCTTATTCTCGTTCCCAACGGTTTCGGGCCCGCTGCCCTCGGTTTGTCTCAAATTGGGGATTTAATTTGTTTCAGTTAAGTTTTCCAGTTACGCCCAACAGTGCCGTTTAAAGTTCAGGGCTCACTCTTGTGTAAAGATTTTGCTCCCTCGCAGCTACATGCAGGTTGCGAAGGGCTCCTGTTAGAGCAACACGAAGTTTCTCCGGATCTCTAGTGTTTGACTATCAAACTACAGAGCAATCGCAAAAGTTTTCCATCACTTGCCTGAAAGTGACAACAAACTTGCTAGATCCACTTGTTTTTATTAAATTTCGAGAGAAGCGGCGCTTTCGGTGTTTTTAGGTGTTGTAATTGGAATTCTGTTCGAAACAGATCATTTTGATGCTTTAGCAGCTACTAACTTGGTCCGTACTTGTACATCGAACTGATTAAACGTTTACTTTGAAAAGCACGAATTTACCAAATTCAATATGCTTTAGGATTGTCTCGTTACTGTTCGGTAACTAACTTGATTTAAACTGATTAAATGTTTATTTCCAATAATAATTTTACCAAGGTACAGATATAGATCCGTTGTAATAGTTGGCCACAAGATTTCATTGTATTACTAACTATTATATTGCTAACTTAGTCTCAACTTGTGGACATAGACCGTCCTCATATCCTCTCACTTTCTTCTGTCTTGACCTGTCTTAATCCAGTTAAACCTAGCTGTTAGTTTAAGGTCATTTGTCCAACGCATTGGTGCTCGTCCCCTTTCTCATTTGCCTGTGTAAGATATCCAGTGTAAAATTTTATTATTCCATCTGTTGTCATTGCATCGAGCTATGTGGCCGGCATAGTTCCATTTTAAGGTAGCATAGGCTTCAATAGCATCTTTCATATCCCATTAGGCATGGGAGCGTGACGTGAAAACAGTCGGATCACGCTGGGTCAGGTCATGAACCTGAGTAATATTTGAAAATCGGGCCCTGAACGTGAGTGCAAATTTCTAAAACGTGATTCACTTTAGTTTCACTTTAAATATTGTCCCACTCCCCCCCCTACCCGCCCATGTGAAACATCTAGAGCTGGAAGTCATTGTACTTCTGTGTGGCAGCCTGCAGCGACGGAGCTTCGCACCTGTGTTGTGTTGTGAATGTTATGTGTACATTCAACCGCTTGTCTGCATCTATAGGAGAGTAAGTAAAACCTACTTTTAGTTCCTCGGACGTATAAGTATTTTTAAACCTAGGCATTAAAAGTGTTGCCTAGCCACATATACCTTCTTGTACTCATCTCAGTAAGTGAAACTTCAATTCCAATGACAGCTTTTGGTATTAAAAGTAATGTCTTTGAAGAGGGTTGTAAGAAACGTTTTTTGGGAAATCAGTATTTATCCCTTGTTGTAATAAGCTACTGTAGTTAATTTGAATTTATTTTATTTTACGTACAAAACATATTTTATTTTAAAGTTAGTTCTGCTGCGGGTCCTTTATTAGCCTGTTCTATTTGAATTTTTAAATAAAAGCTGTGGATCACGTCGTGAGTGGATGTTCACGCCGTGAACGTGAATGAGCGTGAACGTGCGTTAACGTGAGTGTTTAAAGCAAGCGTGAAACGTGCATGACTCACGCACCCATCTCTACTACGGATCCATATATTGGTTTTCTCATAATCTTATAGAGTTATTCCTAGGATCTGTCTCTCCATTGCTCTCTGAGTCACTGCTATTTTCTTAATGGACTGTTTCGTCATAGCCCATGTTTGGCATCCATATGTTAACACCGAGATAATACATTAGCTAAAGAGCCGTGATGGTAATTTTAAAGGTATATTTTTGTTTTTGAGGATTTTGCCAACTTTTCCGAATGGTATCCATGCCAGTCTACTTCTTCGTTGTATTTCGGTGATTTGATCTTATTTTCATAATTTTATTTGGTGGCTCAGATATATGTTTACATGTATACTTCTAAAAAATATTTTCCAAATTTTTGCATGATTTCTGTTAGTTCAAAAATTAAAGTTAAGTAAATCACATTTATTTACATAAATGACGTTTTTGGCTAATTTCCAGCGTTAACTCTCGCTATGACCTCCAATTAATGCGGGTATTTAGAGGCAATCAAGTCAGGTCATTTACAGTTAATAATATTACGTCAAATTGAAAGAGTACAGCTGGACGTCACCATCGGTGAACGGCAGGACAGTTACCTAGCAAACGAAGAAAACTTAATAAGAAAGAGAACAGAAAACGAAGAAAACATAACATTTCCCGCGTTTTGCAACTGATCGGCAGATTCTACAGATGGAATGTGCACGGCAAGAAGTTTTCGAAGTGAAAATTAGAAATACGGACATGTCGTCAGCAAAGAACACAGTTCGAGAAGATAGCTCTTACCTCTATTTTGTTGCAAAAGCACAGGTAATCTTTGTTTTAACGTCTGATATTTACATATAACCGGCTGCCAGTAAGAACAGGCGTTTGGAAATTTTGAATCGTAATAACCGAAAGGTAAGACTTCAGATTTAATGATACGTGTGTGGTATTTTGGTCTTAAGTTTAAATAGTAGCCTTTAATGCCGAACATTATCAAATACCTGGGAGATGTCTAAGAAAGCGGCAGCGCAATATTCCTTGTCTTCAACAGTTCTATTTATAATCTTCGCCAGGCGGTGTACTTACTTAATAATGGGGTCTCGCTTTCGGAATACAAACGAATGATCTGTTATTATTGGGACTTCTTCAAGAACAGCCTTTAGTCTGTTAAGAACACATGTTGGTTAGTTTGTTAACTTTTTGTTATAATTCATTTGGGAATACTCTTTTACGCTGCATCTTTACGCTGCATCTTGCTGCATTTGCATAGTACACTCTCCTGGGCGAGGTTGCCAGAAGATGATCCCGTAAAACATTTTATGCCCGCTGAATTCCTGCGCTGAGGTGCTTTGCCGGCATTCCATAAGCAGCAGATATCTCTTGTCGGCCGCGTCCCACTTGGCGGAGGCCTGTGTCAAGTGTTCCTGATAACCACGCAGTAAGTACACGCGGTTTTTGCAAATTTCAGTGGATCTGTTGTTAACTGAACAGGTAGTTTTATCTGCGATAAATTATGCGATAATCCAAAAACAAAGGCCTTGGTTTCATAATCATGTGCGAAAAACTAAACTTATTAGCTATCTTATCCGTTGCACTGGAGATTTCAAATAGGGATCCACTAGAATCACGTACAAATTGCGGTGTAGCTTTTTGTCGATCGACTTCGATTGCCAGGCATCTAATTTCGAATTTAAATATTTTAAAGCTTTATTATAGACTGCAATCGGCCGTTTTTTATCAACGCAGTCGTTAGGATGTTTGCATAGCATCATAGACTTAAATATATTATTTTATCAAATGTGTAATAGTAGTAATAATAATTTTGGGATTTGGAACCAATTATAATTTATTACGATTTTACTGCTCTAGTGCGCCAAGTTTTACCTGGAATTAAATACGTTAATTGCTAGATCTGTGCATTATTGAGTTTATTTCCCCCATTTATAATGCTTAATATTTGTGGCACCCCTTAGTGATATTAAATCTACTTTTACTGTTAAAGGTATATTTTTGTTTATCTGTTCTTATAGCTTTTCATAACCCTGCTCGTCTTTTAGTTTAGGTTGGTGAAGCAAAAGGCATCCAAGGTAGGGAATGAAGTGAATTGTCAGCTAGACTTGCTTTTTTGTTGTGAATGAAGGCTGGCGCCCGATTCTGTTTAATGTATGACATATATACTATTTATTAAAAAAAATTACATAAGGGTTGGTCATAGAAAGCAAAACTAATGTTCACAACAAGTTTTAGAGACAGCAAGCTGTAAAATTGCTGTAGCAGATTATAATATAAACTTATGACAACAACAACAACAACAATGACAGTTAATGCATTCTAAAGCTAGCTGCTTACTGTACTTTTAGTTTCCACGACCAACCCTTATGTAATTTCTTTTTGAACACACGGTATATATATTCTGACTTTAAGAGCAGCCTTACTTAACTTTCAATGTTTTACGATGTTTTCAAATTCAATGTCATTACTACTTTAGATGACATATATAATTGGATGCATTTCCAAGAACTACATTTTTTCTACGTCTGTCAATAAATGTGTGTTGGCGGCTCAACTTTCTTTCTAGCGTTTAAATACATAGAGCCAATAAATGAAGTTTTCTGTTGAACAACGCAATCTTCGGCATAGAATCACCCATAATTGTTTTGACACAAAGCTCAAATGTAATGGCTATTAACATGTCTTGGAATGTTATGAGTATCATAACTGCAGCAAATTTTGTTTTGAAATCCGTGCTCTTAGAGCGAGAATTTTAAGACATCTAAGGCTGTTACGTATGATTCAATACTTCAACACAATTATTCCCATGTATGATAAAAGAATGTTACCGTACAGATGCAGTTATGACTTAGTTACCAGCCTACTTTTGTATATATAAACAAAGGTTTAATATCCTTAAACAGGAAAAACACTTTACATACTTGAAAAATACTCGGAACAACGAAAAAAGCAACCAGAATATCTCGGGATTTGCACGGCCAGAGAACATTTCACTCAAAAATATTTTGAAATACTCGGTTGCTGCGGCGACCCTACAAAAGGACCAAAGCTGCCTTCTGGTCACGTTTCCAAAGGAAGAAATCCACACACCGCGCGACACTCAAAAGTAGTCGCAGACGGACACATCAAAATTAAAGAAAGAAGAATTTTGATTGCCGAAAGAAAGAACATGACAATCAAAGAAAATATCTACCACCTCTAAATTGCGTGCTTGAAAGTGTTTGAGGCAAAAGCACATAAACATAAAAAAACATGCTGGAAAAACTAGGCGACGCGAAAATTTTACGGTGACGAATTTCTGATGGTAACAGTTTTCTGCTCAAACTGCTTTTTCAGTCTCGGCCTTTGTGAATGTTTTTTGAACTTTTTCTCTGTCTATAGTTTCTATGTATTGTTCCTGATATTATAGTCTTAGTATCTTTTTTCTGTTTTATTTTCTTTTTCGTTTTTATAAAATAGATTTTTTTTGTAGTGGTTTCTCCATACCTTTAATATTTCTAAGGTATTCAAATAGTTTTGTCATTCGCCTTTGTAACTTCTGTTTACTTCCCCTTATAATTTTTATTTTGCACTAAAGTTTCTATTATTTCTATTACATCTTTAATTGATTCGAAAAGGAGTCCTCAGCTCTCTTTCTTTGTCTTTCGAACCATTGCTTTCCTGTAGTTTTTTTTGCTCTATATTCTTTATTGCTCTTATTTCACTAGTTTGGCCTTCTAATATAGTTTGCTAAAGTATTTCCTACTTGATTACGTGGCGTTGCTTTCCGCATCATTTAAAGAATTCAATATCGAAAGTTTCTCGTCGAAGAGCTCGCAGAGCAAAAAAACACGTGTTGTTTCAGATGACATTTTACGACTTTTTGGTTGAAGTTCTCGGAGTCACACTAGCTCTCGATGCTAAATCACGGAAAAGGCGTCTAATGTGATTTTAGATACTGAGTCATGTAGCCAATTTAATGTTTCCATAATATAAGGGTGACCGTGAGTCGTTAAGAATAAAAACGGACGTCTATAAGCTAAGCAACGGACAAATATAGAGAATGGGGTTAAACAAATGTCAAATTTGACTCATTTGTGCGCCCCGTTTGAAAGCCAATAAACTTAAAAAGTCTTAAGGTGGAAACCCAAGACCTGCTAGAAGAAGGACCACTGCTCTTCTTCGCATTTATTCGTCTCAAAGCCACCCTGAGTTGCCACTTGGGTCTGCTACTCCAGTCAAGGTTGATTTGGGGAAAAAAATCCGTTTTGTAGTACACCGCTTAAGATCAACTTTTCGACTTATATTACCTGAACTAGGTTTTCAAATGCTACACCGAGATGTAAGTTTTCTCCGGTGACGTGCATAAATCAGGGGGCGCTCAATCAAATAGTTATTGAATTGATTTAACGTAGTTGGTTGTTTTTCAATTTTGTGGTGCTGCGTGCACTGGCACGTGATCTAGTTTGAATGCAATACCAGGAAAATATATTATGTGCAGCTTTCGTATTATATTGTTGGTATAAAGTAAGATTTTCCCCGTGTTCGAAGATAACTCGAACTTTGTACAGCTGAGGTTATTCGTTTACATGTCGAATTCCTCTTCTTTATCGACAGGAGACCTTAGTTGTTGTGCTGGTTACTTGTGCTAGTTAGATTTTTGGACCCTTTTGACGATTAGTTAACAGAGCTTCAATTTTGTAAATAAATTTTTGTGTTGCATATGACCATTTGTATTTACACTTTACCTTTCCTCTTATGCAGCCACAGCCATTTAAAAGTGTAATAAACCTTATTTGTGAAGCCTAAGTATTCTTTGCATTAGAGCCTGCTGCTTCAACCGTCAGCGAAGTAGTTCCATATAGCTACGGGTTGAATTTCACGGTGGTGACATAGCATTCATGGTAATTTTTAATAATAATAATAGTAATACATACTTTATTGGTGAAAAAAGAATAGAAAAAAAGTATCCAATCCCTTACAAAGATTTTGTCAACATAATGGTACCTACAACTTAACCTATTTAAACAAAAACCAAAATCCTTCACCAAAGGGTGAAGTTCAGATCGTTCGGAGACGAGCTGTTCTACCACTTAACCCATTTAAGGCCTATTTAAGGCTAAAGCCTATCCTCCCGGCGAGCTAACTGAAGACGATTGGGGTTTAATACTGTTGCTTCCCAAAGCAAACCAACTTGCAATAAGTACAGTCCGGGGTTGCTACAAAATCCCAATGATTCCGCAACAAATTCTTAATTTATGCATGCCTTTCTTGCTTTATCATATACCATTTCTTGAAATATTTTTCATCTTACTCATAGCGCCCAACTAACTTTTGCGTTTAGTGCCTCTTTAGGTGGAAATAAATTGCTTTTCGATATTCCCCTTCTAATTTTTGGTTTATTCCCTTTACTGTGCCCGTTCTGTGCTGCATTCATAGCTCGGATTTAATTTGTATCCTAATTTCTTTTCTTTTATTTTTTTAATTTCTTGTGTAATGTCCATAGAACACTAGGTATTATTGATTTTCGCTCCTTATTCTTGTAGATTCAGCAACTTTCCACGTATTTGTGAATATTAGGTTGCCTGTATACTGTTATATAATTTTTAGTTTCACAATTGCTACTTTTTTATTTTGCCTATTTAACTCCATTGTTCCCATCGCCTTTGCGGATATTTTCTATAAGACTTATTTTTTTCTGGCCTCGTGCTGATGAAGCTTTGTAAGCGGATTAATTCAGAAAGGTCTTCGCTAATCTGGTGCAGATTTGTTTTATTTTCTTTGTGAATTTATTTGATAATATTTGTAAGTAAAACCTCTGTTGGCAATCCGAAATATTAGGTATGAGACGGTTATCTCCACCTTTACGTGGTCTGACGATTATTATTTTCAGACCTTTCTACTTCTTTGGTTTTTCGTCGTTTGTCCAAGTAATCCCAAACTTCTTCAAGTTTTCTGCAGCAAATATGCGAACGTTGAATTAGTCGCCCGTCGCTGCTCCCCCCGTCTGTTGGGGTACAAATTTTACCTGAGAAAAAATATATGGGCTATGGTGCACCCGGTGTCGCAGCTTCCACTTCTACCTATGACTGGAAACACATGGTCAAGTCACGTCCGTCATGGTAGTTGTAAAACTTAAATTGGATTGAAAACAGTTTTAGGTAGTAAACTTTTGGTTATTTACCAATTGCACTTGATTGTAATTTTATAACTAGTAACTAACCGTCACTTGCTTCCCAAATTTCATTTGATTTGTGTATTTTTCCAAATTTATTTTTTATTTCCAACAATAGTAACTGTCGTGATTTGTATTGCTACGTAACTTTAGTTATTATTGTATATGTTACCGGCAATGTGTGAAATCCGGTATTCTATAGAATTCCTAGGAAATGTATAGAATGCCTGATGGTTTTAGGCAAAGTATGAAATGATTGCAAACCGTCTGGGTTCCGGATGAAGAATAGACCCAGGGAATCCCCTGCCTGTCGTAAGAGGCGACTATCTGGGGCACCTGTCCTAACACACTCCAATTACCTTATATTCTTTTATCCAAACTCTCCCTTCTTAGCCCTATACTTCCTTATTTATCCGCAAAGAATATACAGTCACAGAAGCATCTATTCTGTAGATTTTGCTGTGTAGCGGCACCAACATGTCTAGGTCTCCACAGTGGGACAGGGGACAGTAGTAATCCCCTTACTTCTCACAGCGGGGGTAAATGGTTGGAATGGTCTCAGGAAAACTATCGATGTCGAATAGATACTTTTACTAAATTCTGAGAAATGTCTTGCACTTGTCCATCTAGTAGCTCTTCCAGCAAGTCCGAACTCCCTCTGTGGTCCAAGCGTATAGCCGTAATAAATTGCAACTAACGGAGGAGGACGAAGGGCGAGCCTCCGGCGCCCTAAAACCGGAAATTTTCGGCTAAGGGAGACAACCCTAACAGAAAAACCTGGTCCTCCTAGGTGGGGGTTGGAATTGGGTTAGCAACTCGATTTCCGGAAAACAAACAAATCGCTAAAATTCTTAAGCAGAGAAAGCCGGACGGAAATAATGGTATTAGAAAACGCGCACGAAAACGGACTATGATTTTTGGCAATTAGAATGTCCAGGGTATAAGAAATAAATTTGAAGAGGTCATCGAAGAAGTTACAAAATATAAGATCGACGTCGCCGTACTAACAGAAACGAAGACAAAAGGAAAGGGATTCGAGGAAATTAAGAACTTCCTACACTTCTATAGTGGGGTACCAAAAGACTGTCGCGCTAAATCAGGCGTCTCTCTCTTGATACATAAGAAATTCAAGCGATTTATCAAATCATGGGAGTACACAAGCGATAGAATAATACATGTGCTACTAAACATAAAGGGATATGAAATTGTAATCATTGGAGTCTACGCACCAAATAACGATACCTCGGATGCGAACAAGGATATGTTCTATAATGAACTGACGCTGGTGCTGGAAAAGATTGGCAATAGAAAAGAAATATTAGCAATGGGTGATTTCAATGGTCGTGTAGGTAAAGAACAGCATTCCAATATCATAGAACCATATGGAGAAGAGGTACTTAACGACAACGGGGAAACACTTATACAGTTATGTCACCAACACACTCTGAGAGTTATGAACAGCTGGTTTCCCCACAAAGAAATCCATCAATATACGTGGCACCAACCAACAAGAAATCTTAAGTCGATTATAGACTATACCATAACAAAATAAAAAAGCAAACTAAAAATTCAAGATCTCCGGGTACGAGGGGGAGCAGAGTGTGGGACGGATCATTACTTACTTCTAACAAAAGTCTACCTGCCATATCGGAACTACCAATTACTAAAAAACTTAACATATGAACACCAAAACAGTATGCGCTTAGAACCTCTACACTACAATTTAGACTCACTCAGCCACGAATCAACTCAATTCCTATACAAATAGAGACTGGCAAACAAACTATCGAACATTACAGAAGGAGCAACCACTGAAGAAGTATATTTATCTGTGAAAACCTCGATCCACGAAGCAGCAAAAGAAGCCTTAGGTTATCGAGAAGTAAATAAAAATGGAAGACCAACGCCAACTTGGTGGAGCGATGAAATAAAAGGAATTATTGCAGACAAGAAAGAAGCATATACACGATGGCTAACAACAAGAGACAGTGAAGACAGAAAGCAATATAGCCATTTAAATAGAGAGGTGAAAAAGACTGTAAACAAAGCAAAAAACGAAAAATGGAACAAAGCTTGCGAAGAAATTAATAACTGCAAAGGTAACACGAGAGCCAATCAATCCTGGAAATTCCTGCGCAACATACGATCTGAGAAAACACAAGACACAAAAATAACACCAATAGAAATAAAGGACTGGGTCTCCTACTACAAAGAATTGCTTACGGAAGATAGAGAACAATTCAAAGAAATTACAGACAGAGAAGAAATAGAAGAAAACAATACAGAAATAGAAATAAGCGTTAAAGAAATAGAAAAGTTAATTAAAACAATGAAAAATAAAAAAGCCCCTGGACCAGGCAATATTCCCATCGAACTAATTAAAGCTGCTCCGACAGTATTAATTCAAATTTTAGCAAGACTCTTCTCAAGATGTTTGGCAGGAGAACCGATACCACACGATTGGAAAACGGCGTACATTAGCTCTATCTACAAAAAAGGAAATCGGCTAGATTGTAAAAACTATCGTGGTATAAGTGTCCTTAGCTCTATAGGTAGATTATATGGGAGGATAATAAAAGCAAGAATAGAAAACCAAATATCAGATATAGAAGAACAGAGCGGATTTCGAGCTGGCCGCTCATGCATAGATAACATCTTTACACTGCAACAACTTATAGAAAAACGTACCGCCTGCGGGTTAGTGACACATCTTACCTTTGTAGACTTACATAAAGCCTACGATAGTATCCCACTTTGTAAGCTGTGGGGAGTCATGAGAAAAAATAATATAAGTGACAACTATATAAACGCCGTAAAAGAGCTGTACATTAAAGCGACTAGCTGCATTAAAGTTGGGAATAAATTGTCGGAAGAATTTGAAGTATCAAAGGGGTTACGACAGGGCTGCTGTATAGCACCAAATTGTATTTAAACGAAGCTCTGTTTGAGTGGAAGCGAAAATGTGCACGAATGGGAATACCAGTAGGAGATGACACACTATACACTCTATTGTTCGCTGACGATCAGGTCGTAATATCCGCAGATGAAGATGATTCCGGCTATATGATGCGCAAACTAAAGGAGGAGTATAAAAAATGGGGCTTAGTAATTAATATGGAGAAAACGGAGCACCTCACTATAGGAAAAAGTGGGAGAGATCTACAAATAGACGACGAACATATTAAAAGTTGCAAAAAATTTAAATATTTAGGCGTTACCTTCTCCGAGGTAGGAAATAGCAACGAGGACATCACAAACAAAATAGCCCAAGGAAAAAAAGTAATTCGCATGTTGAACTCCGTGTTATGGAATGATAAAGTCTGGAAAGAAACAAAGAGAATGATATACACAACTATATTACGAAGTATATGCACATATGGCTGTGAAGTATGGGAATTAACTTATAAAAATATTAACAAGTTAAAAGCTCTAGAAATGGATTATTGGCGACGAAGCTGTGGTATTTCCAAGCTGCAGCATATTACAAATACAGAAATAAGACGAAGAATGGCGGTAGAAAACACCATCGTGGATAACATCGAAACCAAGGCTCTCCAGTGGTATGGACACATGCAGAGAATGGACGGCGATAGAATACCTAAGAAAGTTTTTCAGTGGGTACCTACCCAGAGAAAGAAAAGAGGAAGACCACGGAAGACATGGCACAAAGGTGTTATAGAAAGTATGGAAAAACGAGGGTTACGGGTAGGAGACTGGACAAACAAAAAAGACTGGCGCTTAAGGAGCGAGAAACGGCAATAATTTATATTATAATATATGATATAATTATGTTATAAGCTGTAATACAACTCGCAATATATATATATATATATAAGAAATGATTGCTACTTCATACATTGCTTAGGCATTCTATAGAATGCCGAGTTGCCTTGCGGCAAAGTATGTAATGTCTACCCCCGCCATTTTTCCCGCCACTGATGTTGGCGGTGGCGCTTGAGTCGTTGTTTGATGATGGCGATGGAAGCAAGTGAGTGTTGAACGTTATTGTAAGACAGCGTATTGCCGGTACGAGGTTCCACTCCCACATCACAGACAATATTGCCATAATTCTTCTCACGACGTCAGTGTATATCATCCGGCTGAGATTCTACAGACGTTCTCCCGTAAAGTTTCCCCTTGGATTGCTGTGTGACCATGTCGGAAGGGAATGTAGTGCCAGGACAGGAATCACTCCATGTTGACATGCAACGACGGTTCTACGATGAGTTATCTAAAGTAAGAGCCAATGCTGCTAAAAACTGCATTTTTTAACCGAAACTAGTTACCAAAAATTAGTGGACGATGTGAAAAAGGCTAAGACGACCATTAAGAAAGAACCACGGGACTATCGGCTGGTGAAACACTATGATGTCATGATGGTGGAAAATGAGAGTAAGTTGATCTACCCTGTTAAATAAGGTGCAAGTGCCATTCAGTTTTACGTCGCTGACTCCGAGTTATTTGACGTACTTCATAAGGCCCATTTGTCTATTGGTCATGGAGGACGGGACAGAATGTTGAAAGAACTTTCACCCAAATACAAGAACGTTGCCCGTCATGATATTGAACTGTATTTTAACCTTTGTGAACCTTGCCAGAAAAAACAAAAAGTCATCAAAAAAGGCATTGTGGTCAAGCCAATGGTTTTTTCTGAATTCAACTCCCGTTGTCAGGTCGATCTCATCGACTTTCAATCCCATCCTGATGGGGAATACAAGTTTATAATGGTGTATCAAGATCATCTCACCAAGTTCGTGGTTCTCAGGGCCCTGAAGACAAAGAGGGCAGAAGAAGCAGCATACCAGCTCGTAGACATATTTACGTTGCTTGGTGCTCCAACGGTTCTACAGTCCGATAACGGCAGGGAATTTGCAAACAATGTGGTAAGCAGCCTAAAGAACTACTGGCCCACATTGAAGATCGTTCATGGTAAGCCGCGCCACTCACAAAGCCAGGGGAGCGTCGAAAGAGCTAACCAGGACATCGAAAATATGCTGTGTGCTTGGATGCAACATGAAAAAACTGGCCACTAGAGTGAGGTGTTACGGTTCGTCCAACTCATGAAGAACAGAGCTTTTCATTCGGGGATTAAAATATCACCATACGAAACTCTCTTTGGCTGCAAAGCTAAAGTAGGCCTCACAACGTCGTCCCTACCTGACGATGTTTTACAAGATGTGGAAACAGAGGAAGACCTCGAAAAAATAATACAGAGCGTACAAACAACACAAGAGCAAGAGGACAGAGATGAAGGAATGCAAGAAACAGCGCTTTCTGCAGAAGACATGAATGAGAATGCAATTCATGATGATGGAAACCAAAGCAGTGGTGAAGCCATGGTTATCGAAGAGCCTTCCATTTCCGTGGTTACCGAAGACCCTTCTTCTTCCACTACCTACTGCGTCTGCTTAAAAGAAACTAGCGGTGCTCATACATGTCGAAAGTGTAGCCGAAATGTTTATGCCATCTGTGGGCATTCGCCTAAAGACGATGACGAAAACGAAGTAGACGGTTAGGGGGTTAGCATTTTGTGCACTGTTTGCTTCAATATTGAGAAAGCTATCAAAAATAAAATGGAATCGAAATCGAACCTCGAAATGCAGGCGAAAAGAATGAAAAGGGGTTCTGATAAAAAATTTTCTCCTGCGCCTTTGGGAGCCACTGTGCGAGCTCCGATTCCCGATGTTGACAAAGGGCGGGGAGACTCGCGAACTCTGTTGGCAGTTATTATGAGCATGACAGAAGATGGCTTTTACCGCCTTGGAACTGCACAAGGAATCTTGAAGCAACTCTATGTCAGATCATAATTCACCATATGTTCAAAAGATTTAATGAAAGCGGAAGACGTTCCTGACCATGAAATAGCTCTCCGATCTGCTGCTTCTTCTCAGTCTACAGGAAGCGGCCAAGGATTCGTCAGGTGTATGTGCAAGACGAAATGCCAAACTATGAGGTGTCTTTGTGTGAAAAAGAAAATTAAGTGCAATTCAAAATGTCATTCTAGTCTTCCCTGCTGCAACAAGTAGCTCATTCCAGTTGTGTTCTGCTTGTTTTCACCGGAAACAACATCATATCCTTAATATTTATCAATTCTTCACAAATTCGTGAAATGTGAATATGCAAGACCAAAGTGCCAAAATATCAGGTGTTTTTTTTTGTGTGAAAGAAGAAAATTAAGTACAGTACAATTCTAAGTGTCATTACAGTCTTACCTGTTGTATAAATACGTAATTATCAATAAAGGCTTTTGTTGTGCTCTTCTGACACTTTGCCTAAATAATACTTGTCATTCTATATAATGCCTAGGAATTGTATAGAATGCCTAGGAAAAGTATGCAAAATTTTTTACAAAAACTGATATTTCATACTTTGCCTAAAACCATCAGGCATTCTATACATTTCCTAGGCATTCTATAGAATGCCGCAATTTCACACATTGCCGGTAACATATATATCGTTTGAATTGCTTTGTGATTGTTGTGTTTTTAATTGATAAGCCTAACTGCTTTGAGTGGTTCTATTGAGGTATCTTAAGTCAGGTTACAGAGCCTGGCGCCCATTCATAAATATTGTAATTATAATGACTGGTTTTTTATTTGTCCATTTATTCATATACTTGTTGTATGTTACATATTTTCTTTCACCTGATGTTCTTGCCTATACCATGCGATCTAATGAAATTAATCTTGTATGTCCAACAACAATTTTGCAGGTCTCCATAAACATTTTATTGGACGGTTTCAAGATCATGTTTAGTTTTTGTATTATTCAGTTACTAACTTGTTATGAACATGTAAATTGGAGCGATAAAACAATGCTTTATAAAAGTCGATGGGCTTTTCGTTAGTAGGTTACAATATCGTATTTATCTTTTCACAAAAACCTTGACAAGTATTGTCGATTGGCTTTATTACCGCATCGACAGGGCGACTACAATAACGTCGTATAATATATTTACATCAGGCTGATGGAATATCAATAGTCTGGAATTGAAGGTGTTTAGCAAAGGGGTAGTTTTTCTATAATAGAAAAACAAATCGGGTTTACAGGTTAAGTTCTTCAAAGCAGTTAGAATTTTATTTCACAACATTTTTCAGTGGGAAAGATGTAGGTATAAATAAAAAATGTGGTTAAGTTTTCAATACTTTAATTATGGCAAGGAATGAAAAATCTTGCAAATAAAACTAAATATATACACTCTCTGCTTTATAACCGAATAATGTCTATAGATTATAGCTACATGCTTCGGAGTTATAAAATCTCAAATTTCCAGTAGATATTCCATGAATTAACGGATTTTATTAAATTGGATTCCAGGATTCCACAGTTTTCTAATTTCGGAGCACCTCGCGCTAACTCATTTTGTTAATCCGTTTTGCGTTGCTGCCGATATAATTAATAAATCTCAAAGACACTTTCAATTATGATCAAATAAGGCTTGCGAAACGCAGAGTATAAAAACGAAATTTGGTTGAAAGGTTTATCCTTTGAACTCTAGACTTATTAACTGGAAATCCGAAGCTTCCGTGATATATTTCTTGATGGAACTTACACAGTAAATTAAAAAGTTGTTCTAAAATAACCAAAAAGCTAGGTTTATTGCTGGCCTGGTCGGTTTGTTAACCTAAACCTTTATCTGGCTGTGCAGCGTGCACATAAGACATAATAACGAAAATTCGCCTTGCCGTGCGCTAAATAGGGCTGGGCCAGTTTTGATTTTTCAGTTTTTTTATCGCTATTTTCAGGGTTTCAAAACTAGATTTCTTGTAAATTACTCCAAAAGGTTTTGTATAAACTATAATATGCTTTTGGTGGATGTAGAATATTTTTTCTAAGGCTAGATATAAACGTCTGTTCATAAGGAGGTTGTTCAATATTATTGCCATTAACACAAAAGACAGAGTACTACAAATCAGCTTCTTTACTAACGGTTGATGAGCTTATTCCACTTTTTTAGTTTTATTAGTTATTCGTGTCTCAATTTAATTTCAGTCGACTACTTAGGCCTTATCTGGGGTACAGCTACTTACTGAATATGTAAATATAAAGAATATAGTTAATTTTAACTGCCGCCGTTAATGTGGAGTTTAAGGCGGCAGACATGCGGTGGTTTTAGAGTCTTGCAAGAACTGTTTTCAAGTTATGCGATGTTTTCTGGTGCTGACAAGGCCCTCTGAAAGAGTTACGTGGGTTAATTAGGTCGAATAGCTCGATACTTAACTAACAAATAGAGTGATTAGTTTGACATGCTGAAGCGGCTCCTATTATACCGCCTGTGTGAATTTATTTGATATTTTATTCGCGATATTACATTGTCAGGCTTATTTGCAAGTGATATCTTGCATTGAATAACTTTTCAGACATTTTCTGTTGGGTTCTGGCGTAATACATAGGCTGCTTCCTGCAGTTGTGTATCTGGTTGCCGTTGCGTTGGTGCGATCGTTTATTCACTTCCGTCCAACTTTGTTTTGGTTGTCAAGTAAACCGGAACCAGAAAAAACAAACCACTTTGCAAACTTAATGAATTAGTGTCTAGCATTTAAAAAGGGATTTTGAACATTGAAAAGTTGCGGTTTCCCGTTAGTTTTTCCAACAATCGTTGAATAGTGGTGAGATTTAGAAAAGACACCGTGGTGGTGGATGTACATGGAAACTGTAGTTTCAACTTAGATTTGCAAGCTGTTGAGCAATCAATTTACCTGCGTCCGTATTTGCTTTTAATTAATTCCGTGTTAACTCACTCCCTGCTCTGGAGTAGCTTAGTTATTCACATAATTACCGAAATACCGAGCTTCAAAGGTAAGAAGGTTACGAAAAACGGAAAGACATGTTCTTCTTTAAACAATTTATTCCACTGACGTTTGACCTGCTTTTATTTATCAAACTCATGCAGATATGATCCACAAGAGATTCTATTCCGTCATGCATATAGTGGGTGTGACACTACATCTGCCCCATTTGGACATGGAAAAACCAAATTTTGCAATGTTCTTCAGAAGCACCCTAACTTAGTTGAAGCAGTAAGTACATTCAGAGACTCAGAAGCTACTCCTGACCAAATTATATAAGCAGGTGAGAAATTTTTCGTAGCCTTGTATGGTGAGAACATGAATGCTCAAACTCTTGACGGTCTCCACTGTCAGCTTTTGGAAAAATATGTGATTAAAAGCAAGTTTTACCTTGCCAGACTGCCAACACCGCATTACGCATCTATCATCACGTCCAAACATTGGTGGGCAGGGAAAAGAACCCTTTAGATTGTGGCTGGACGACAGGCAAGTAAGGACTGACTCCAATTAAAACAACAGAAAACGCTGCACCAAATTCGTTGCTACAGACTATTTTTTCCAACTTAAGAAAGGGTGTGCTAAGGCCTGCAGCTGCAGAAATGCTGGTTTGCATTGCTCTATTACTCGTAATAATTTCTGTGGACAATCATACCTGGATGTTCCTAAGAATCCTAAGATTATTAAAAACGACTATAACATAGGGAAAGAAGCGGTTCCAATAATTGATCAGATTATCGCCCAACAGATACAACCAAAAGGTCAAAAGTGTAAAATTTCTATACAAAAAAATGTGTTTGCATGTACTTCTTATTTGTATTATTCTGTCTATTTTCCATATGTATACCTATCATTTGGATACAAAATTATTTTGTTTTGTCTTTAAATTGAACTAATTTATTTCTTTTTGTTTGTATGTACTACTTATTTGTAAATGTATTGCTTGAGCCAATTTATATACATATATATATATATATATATATATATTCCAGAAGCTGCGTAGCGCAGATGGGTAAGCGCCAGGCTTGCGTTAAGCAAGTCCTCGGTTCGAATCCCGCTAGGGTCAGAATGTTTCCGTATCCTTTGCGATTAGAATCGGGCTCAGTAAGATCATTCACAGTTGGGCACTAAATTAACTGTGTTCTACTCAGAACTACATACCTAAGAGATAGAGTAACAAGGTCAACACCTCACCAAGACACACAACTCACACAATGGTTGCCGCGCAAGCACCAAAGGCGCGCTCCAACTCTGTATCCCAAATCCGGGGCAAGTTGAGCATTGTACCGCCAGATGCCAGCGCATAAAGCACCAGCCTCTACACCGCAAGGTAAATGAGGTTACAGATTATACATACAATAGTACATATATATTCCATGTATTGTGTAAATAGTTATCGAGCAAAAACCAAAAAAAGTGACGCAAAGTGGTCGTACTGACG
Organism: Agriotes lineatus; assembly: GCA_940337035.1. NCBI lineage: Eukaryota > Metazoa > Arthropoda > Insecta > Coleoptera > Elateridae > Agriotes > Agriotes lineatus. The sequence continues at coordinate 31,138 of CALNHX010004021.1, forward strand.
CGCGCACAGGGGTGCCAAATTCGAAAACTTGGATTTTTAATAAGGGCCTAGGTACATACTACACATCCAAATTCAAAACTATATAACCTTTTGCAAGGTAACCACCCCTTTTCATGACCTGGACACTGGGCTCATGACATCTTGTACGTTCGCCACTGCCACTTTAAACCATGCAAAATCAATTACAAATACCTCCTCGTTGCATTGCTTGTCATTCAACAAATATCAAATAATAAGTACTCCGCTCTTTAAAATTACCTCACTTTACTCTTTCTACAGTGTGACCAGTAAAGTCCGCATCATATGGGATTTTTTTTTATTAACAGCTTTTTTCGAAATTTGACTTTGGCATCAATTTGTGCTTCGATCGAGATGAAAACTAACCAAAAAAATAGTAGTCACGTCATTCGCATTATCTGTCAAATTTAATTTTTTTTTCAAAAAAAATTCAAAAGTGGGGTTATTTCTCAAAATATCGAAAAAAGTTATTAGAAAAAGTTTTTCTAAATGCATTTTTTAACCCATATGCAAAATTTCAGCTGTATAAGATAATTTAGATTTTTTGCCCTTTTTTTTAAAATTGCACCACTGTTGCAAAGTAAGACTCAACGCAACCTACATAAAACTTCTTAGTTTTGACAATGCTTTATTTCACACACATTTTCTTTAAAGTAGTGCTATATTAAATGTGTGTTTTTCTACAAAATCCAAATAGGGCTATTAAAATTTGGTCACATGTGATGCAAAGTTTATTTGTTTTTGACCCTGTATAATGTAACTTCATAAAATAACGTGTATTACTTTTAGACACAAACTGCGTTTTCAAAAATAGTTATTTTATGGAGTTACATTATACAGGGTCAAAAACAAATAAACTTTGCAACACATGTGACCAAATTTTAATAGCCCTATTTGGATTTTGTAGAAAAACACACATTTAATATGGCACTACTTTAAAGAAAATGTGTGTGAAATAAAGCATTGTCAAAACTAAGAAGTTTGATGTAGGTTAGGTTGAGTCTTACTTTGCAACAGTGGTGCAATTTAAAAAAAAAGGGCAAAAAATCTAAATTATCTTATACAGCTGAAATTTTGCATATGGGCTAAAAATTGCATTTAAAAAAACTTTTTCTAATAACTTTTTTCGATATTTTGAGAAATAACCCCACTTTTGAATTTTTTTTGAAAAAAAAAATAAATTTGACAGATAATGCGAATGACGTGACTACTATTTTTTTGGTTAATTTTCATCTCGATCGAAGCACAAATTGATGCCAAAGTCAAATTTCGAAAAAAGCTATTAATAAAAAGAATCCCATATGATGCGGACTTTACTGGTCACACTGTATATTTCTCTTTCAGTTTTTACATAAATTCCTGTAGTCTGTCACCTGTCCATGGACCTCGATACTGTTCTTTGCCAAGCCAAATGCATCCGGTAGTCTCACAGAAATATCCCAACGTCCAGACAAATCCCTGTACGAACTCAACTAAACACCAGGAACCGCAAAGACTTCCCAGCCAAACACGACAGGGCACCTACCACTGTTTTCCAACAGAACTGCCAAAAACTGATCAGCAGCAAACGCCTTCCACGTCTTCCTTTCAAAATTCTGAAGCCATCGACGACAACGAACCTCGACTAGATGCAAGTTACAAGATGTCACTTCAATAACAAGCTTGTAGAATTAGAACTCCAGTAGGTAAAAAACCTTCTATCCACACCATCAGACGCTCACTCTGCTAAAAATCTCGATGTAAACCACTTCCAGTAAAACCATTTCCTGCTATCCAATTCATACGATGTAATTGATTGATAATAAACTTAGTTCTGCATCCAATTCCAGAAATTGCTTTTGTAGATTATAACTGTATTATATATGGCACTTTTACCACATACATTTTCTTCCTCCTTACCATCTCCACATCTTTATATCTTTTAGGGGTGCAAAGCTAGTTCGCCTCCTCGTGGTGCACCCTGGGTAACGCTAAATGAACTAGCAAAAATTGGCGGTCAGACAAACCAGGAAGGTTCTCCTGACCATAAGACACTTAAACAACCATCCAAATCAAAGTCAAAACCATAATGCTACCAAAATTAAATAACAGCCCGTCTAAGGGCTTGCTGACCAGAAACCTCGGACCCTGTGTCCGAATTTGCCATATAAACATAGAGAGCATAAGTTACTCAAAAAGCCAATATTTATCTAAGCTTTTAAAGAATGACAATATTGATCTAGTTGCTATTCAGGAAACACACTGCCAATCAGAAGAACAACTACAAAAAAGGGGCAAAATACCCGGCTACGACCTACTCGGAGCAACCTATCACCAAGCCTACGGCGTAGCAACCTACGTCAGGCACGATATCGAAAACGCTTCTTTGATAAACACCTCTACTGAAAATGGAATTCATGTCGTCGTGACGAAAATCGGAGGCATCACAGTATCCAATGTCTATAAACCACCCGCTACAGCTTGGCCAGACTTAGTTCTCCAAACTCAACCCCACCCAGCACTTTACGTGGGTGACTTCAACAGCCACCACGAACAGTGGAAATACAGAAACTGTGACGCTAACGGAGAGGCGCTAGTAAGATGGGCTGAAGATGAAAACCTTAATCTCGTCTTCGATGCAAAAGACCGCTTCACTTTCAAGTCTGCAGCATGGAGACGAGAATATAACCCGGACCTGTGCTTCACGTCAACCAGTAGCAATAACAATGCACCCCTACTGGTCCAACGACAGGTTCTCTGCGACTTCCCACACAGCATCGCCCAGTCATAATAGAAACGGGCACCCAAATCCCAATAATCACGTCCACACCTCGACCAAGGTGGAACTTTGGAAAGGCTAACTGGGACAAGTTTTCTGAAGATCTAGATAAATGCCTAGGCTGGATCCCACCACAGAGTAAAAACTACACCAGATTCGTGGGAGCAATCATAGGCACCGCTAAAAAGTGTATCCCAAGAGGCTTTCGTAAGGAATACATCCCTGGATGGTCACAAAATAGCGACGAGCTCTATCAAAACTTCCTCGAGACCGGTGATCAAGAAACAGCAGATGAACTCCTTCACAGCCTTGATGCAGCAAGACAACAAAAGTGGGCAGAAACCGTAGAAAGTTTGAATTTCCAGACCTCAAGCAGAAAGGCATGGACACTTCTAAGAAAACTAGGGAGTGGATCACGCATACAAAGATCAAAAGCAACTATCTCGCCAAACGCAGTAGCATCTCATATAGTAGCAACGTCCAGAGCACCAAAGGACAAAGATCACACAATAAAAGTTAAACGAGACCTCAGACACCTTAAAACCTCAGCGAAAGAAACGGAACACTCCCGACCTTTCACAGCAGACGAAATCTCGACAGCAATTCAAGATCTTAAGCCCGGAAAGGCTCCCGGATTCGATAACATCAGTCCTGAGTTTCTTATACACTGCGGAAAGTTTGCGATCAAATGGCTGGCCGAATTTTTCACAGACATACTACGGACTGGAAATCTACCCAAAGAATTCATATATATATATATATATGTCCGGTTTTAGAACGTTCTTCGACGTTTTCCGGTTCCCAATCTCCATCTATTGCGATTTATCCAATCTCCATCTTCTAAGTTGCGCTCGGACATCGCTTTTCTAATATTTCCTGCCCACGTGTTTCTTGGCCGTCCACGTCTTCGCCTTTCTCGAGGGGTCCAATTCATAACTTGTTTGGGGATACGTTCATCTCCCATACGCTGTACATGGCCGTACCAGGTTAGCTGTCTGTCTTTTATTTCATCTATTATTGTCTTCTCTGCCTTCATAATTTCTCTGATTCTCGTGTTCCTTACTCTCGCTGTGCGAGATATTCCGGCCGATCGTCGCCAATAATCCATTTCCGTGGCTAAGAGTTTGTTTTCCTCCCTTTTATTAATTTGCCATACTTCGCAGCCGTATGTCATGACGCTTTTTAATATTGAGTTATATATCTGAGTCTTCGTAGTGTGTCTTATGTTTTTATCCCATAGGATAGAATTTAAGGTGCCTATTATTTTTTTTCCTTTTATCACTTTATTATTTATTTCTTGTTCTTGTTTTCCAGTGTCATTTATAGTTACGCCCAGATAGATATACTCTTGGCATGCTTGTATTATTTCTTTATTTTCCAATTCCAGGTGTTCTTCTTTTCCCCCAATACACAGATATTTCGTTTTTTCCATATTAATGCTTAATCCCCACCTTTCATATTCTTCCTTTAGTTTGCGGCCCATATATTCCAGATCTTCTTTGTCCTGTGCTACAATCACCTGATCATCGGCGAAGTGCAAGGTATATAACGTTGAATCGTCTGTAATCGGAATCCCCATTCCCTGGCATTTCCTTCTCCATTGGTTTAGGACTTCACTAATGTAGATCTTAAATAAAGTTGGGGATAGACAGCATCCTTGCCTCAGACCTTTTGTCACTACGAAACCTTTAGATATTTTATTTCCCATTTTTATCTGCGATATTGAATTTTCGTATAGTTGTTTTATCGCTTGTATAATGGTAGCGTTTATATTACTTTTTTCTATAACCTCCCACAGTTTACATATGGGAACACTATCATAGGCTTTGGTTAGATCGACAAATAATAGGTGGGTATCTCTAGCAGTGGCCATTTTTTTTTCTATTATTTGAGTTAGGCAGAATATATTATCGACACATGAGCGTCCAGCTCTAAATCCGCTCTGCTCTTCTAATTCGTATGGTTGATATTCTTGTTCGAGCATAATTTTTAGTACTTTACCATATAGCCTACTCATTGTGCTTGTAACCGATATACATCTGTAATTGCTGCATATATCTACTCGTCCCTTTTTGTGGATTGATGTTATCCAGGCTGTTTTCCATTCTCGTGGTACTTCATTTCCATTTAGGTATTTATTAAAAAGTACAGTTAACATTCTTTGCATTTTTTCCGATCCGTATTTTATAAGCTCCGCTGGTATTCCCCCTGGACCTGACGATTTCCTATTTTTTAGTGCAGCAATGGCGTTTTTCATAATTTCTGCGTTGATTGTTATATCTTCTCCATGGACTCTATATACTTTCGGAGATGTTCTTATGAATTCTTGCCTTTGTTCTACCAATAGTTCTCTGTAGTATTTTTCCCACTTGTCCGTTGTTATAATTGGTATATTCGTTTTATGCGACTTGTTTTTTCGTATGTGTTTTAAAAACTTCCACGCTTCTGATGATTTAGTGCCGCCTATATACGTATCCAACTGTTTGCAATTTCTTTCCCACCATGAATTTTTTGCTGTTATTATAAGACGTCTGTACTTAGACTGTTCCCGTTTATACAGTATTTTATCTGATATATCTTTCGTATTCAACCATTTGTGGTAGGCTGTTTGCTTTTTCTGCTTTTGCTCTTCTAAATTTGCATTCCACCAGTCGTTCTTCCTCTTTAATTTTGGGTATTTTTCCCCAATTGCTTCATTTGCTGCTTGGTGGAGTGCCTTTACGATATGATTATATAGATCTTCCGTTGGTGTTTCTATAAAATCTTCATTTAGGGCTTGATCGAGTCGTTTCTGATACAGGTATCTGGTACTTTCTTCTAGCAGTCCTTCAGTATTATACATTCGGGGATTTTCTATTTCTGTTGTTGTACATATATTTTCTTCCTCGCGTTTCTTGTAATATGCAAACGGTATAATAATTTTTGATTTTACTAAGTAGTGGTCACTTCCACATTCGGCGCCTCTATGGACTCGTACATCTAGTACAATTATTTTTGTTTCCTGTTTGATGATAATATAATCGATTATAGATTTTAGGTTTCTTGTTGTTTGCGTCCACGTATATTTATGGATTTGCTTGTGCTCAAAGAACCCATTCATGATTTTAAGATTATGCTGGTGGCAGGTATCTATAAGTCTCTGGCCGTTTTCATTTCTAGTTTCTTCTCCGAATTTTCCAACAATGGGGTCTTTGTCTTTTTTTCCGGTTCTGGCATTCAGATCACCTAGGATAATTACTTCTCTGCTGTTTCCAATGCTGTTTATTGTTTCATCTAGTATTTCTTGATACTGGTCTTTTTCTGCATCTGGAGCATCTTCATTTGGAGCGTACACTCCTATAATTGAGATTTTAGTGCCCCGGTAATTTAGATTTACAGTAACAATTCGTTCATTTAATGTTTCCCAATTTGTTATGCCAGTTTTGAATTTAGTATGTATTAGCAGGGATACCCCTCTCTTAGCACGTTCTTCTTTTGATACTCCGCTGTATATGTGGATGTATTTGCCAATTTCCTCTATACCACTACCAAAGAATTCAAAAGATCGAAAATTATTGCTATACTGAAACCAGGCAAACCGGTGGACACACCCAAAAGCTATAGACCCATAGCACTGTTATCTGTGAGTTACAAACTGCTCGAACGCCTTATATATAATCGAGTAAGCCAAAAAATCTTCGACGTAATCCCAATAGAACAGGCTGGTTTCAGACCGAAACGAAGCTGCGTTGACCAGGTTCTCTCGCTCACCACACACATCGAAGCAGGGTTCCAAAGAAAACAAAAAACGGCAGCCGCCTTCATCGACCTGTCGGCAGCTTATGACACAGTGTGGCGAGAAGGCATGATCTATAAATTTCTGCGAGTGATTCCGTGCAAAGTAACAGCCCGACTGCTTGACAACATGCTGAACGACAGAATATTCCAAGTCGCAATGGGATCTGACACAAGCTCCCCAAAGAAACTCAAGAACGGTCTACCTCAAGGAGCGGTGCTCGCGCCGCTCTTGTTCAGCTTATACATCTCAGACATGCCCGAAACTAGGTCAAAGAAACATGGATATGCCGACGATTGGGGACTTACTATAAGATGCGGCTCATTCGAGGAAGCAGAGGAAATTTTAACGGCTGATCTTGAGAAACTAGGGAATTATTTCCGAAAATGGAGACTCCAACCAAACGCTAGCAAAACGGAAGTAACCTGCTTTCACCTGAATAACAAACTCGCAAATAGGGAACTCAGTGTCCAGTTTGAAAACACAACTCTCAAACATAATAATAACCCAAAGTACCTAGGAGTGACACTCGATAGAACACTTTCGTTTAAGGAGCACTTATCAAAAACAGCAGAGAAACTGAAAACTAGAAACAATATAATACAAAAATTGTGCGGAACATCCTGGGGTGCTTCAGCTTCTACTCTACGCTCGTCAGCCCTGGGCCTCGTCTACTCAGCTGCAGAGTACTGTGCTCCGGTATGGCTCAACAGCCCACACGTCCACAAAATAGACGCACAGCTCAACAATACAATGAGAATGATTGCTGGCGTTATCAAATCGACTCCTGCAGAATGGCTTCCAGTACTCAGTCACATCCCACCTCCAAGTCTGCGCCGCATAAACGCTCTGCACAGACCGTTTAACAAGATACTGGACAACAGAGAACTACCGATCCATACAGACATCGAGGACGCTAACCACAACCGCCTCCGATCTAGAAAACCACCAACCAAGACCGCACTAAACGCAACTGAAAATGAATGGAGCATCACCGACGCTTGGTATCAGGAATGGACGTCGAAACAAAACAGTGACATGCCATGCATCACCAACTCACCACCAGGCTTCGACTTACCAAGGAAGATCTGGTGCACGCTAAATAGAATCAGAACGCAGCATGGCAGATGCGCCTATTCTTTACACAAATGGGGCAAGAGTCCAAGCCCCTCCTGCCAGTGCGGCGAAAACCAAACCATCAAACACATCGTGGAGGAATGCCCAGAAACGGCTTATAACGGCAGACCAGAAGATTTCCTATTGGCGACTCCAGAATCAATAGAGTATATAAATTTGTTAAATGTTCGTTTGTAATAATTTTATTGTCATATACATACTTTTGTGTCTTAACATGCCATACGATAAATAAATAAATATATCTTTTAAAATTTTAGAGTTCTCTTCTCGCAAATTTTAGTTTAATTCGCAACCCTTTACATTCCAAACAGATTAAAACTTTTTATAAAGGGTTTATTTTAGAAATTTTGCCGCTTACAAAGGTATTTGTGGCAAATTATTATATATATTAATAATTATTATTATCTCCTTTGTGATACTGTTTTGCATATATTTTAAAGTCTAACACTATATAATCTGAATCATATTTATTTAACACCCACTATGTTGAATGATATTTCTGGAATAGGTATTTGTCATTAATCCTCCACTTTATTTCAGATAATAATTAAAATATATTAGAATATTTCTGTTTCTTATATAGCATCATTCAATTGAATTTTAATTCTATTTTATTTATTTACCAAAGACATATTAATAAACGAAATAAATCTACAACCTCGTTAAAATCCTATAACATACATAAATATTAACCAGAAAAACGGGCAAGTGTAAAATATACTTCTCCTTTACATTGATTGCTTAATAAGACGCAAAATCTTATTATTGCATTTTTTCATACGTAACAATAAAAATAATGAAACGAGGAAAATGAATTGAAATTAGACTGTGAACAAAGTTGAAAACCGATTACATATATAACTTACCCACAAATAGAGAATCTAATAAACAAGAAAACAAATCAGTTCAATATGGGAAGAATACAATGCATAAGCATGCAATGAAAATTAAAAATAGATTTCAAGGGGAGAGTGAAGTAGGGGTGGACCAATTTATAAGTAGCGAGTAGAAGCATAGCAACTGGAGTGGCGATTGCAAAAAATTAACAGAAAACAGAAATCAGCTGAGTAGTAAAGACGTAGAAAAGCAAACTGTGAGGACAGAATGGCATGTAGGGAGCACAAAAGAAAGGCCAAATGAGTGTTGAGATTTCAAAACAGAAGAACTAATAAAAGCTCTAGGAAATAAAGAGCTGCTAGAAAATTAAGGAAATTAGGAAATTTTGTAGAAAAGTAAAGAAAGGAAATCGAAGATGCATAGAAGAAGCAAATTACATTAAGGATACAAATCTGTAAAAGCTTTACTCAGAATTTCCCTTGCATGTGGACGTTGTGGCACTTAAAAACTTTAAAACTCAAAGAAAACTAAAGGTAAAAATATCTAAACGTTCCTAATAATTCTGAAATAATAAAAGGAAACACTTGGTTGTGAAAATTACAACAATTTTCAAATTAAAAATACATTACCGGCGATGGGAATCAAATTTCAGAGCTTGCGAATAAATTTCAACACTTGGCAATAGGCCGACCGTTTGTGGCAAGTGGCTTGACCCTTCGAATCTCCGCACTGCAGCTCAGAGACCTGCGCGGGTCCAATATTTAGGACCCGCACCCGTCCAGCGAACCGCAATTTCTAACATTTTAAACCCGCACCGACCCGCGAACCGCAATTTTCAAATCTTTATACCCGCACCCGACCCGCGACCGGCAAGTTTTGCACTTTCAAGCCACACTTGACCCTAAATTAGAATATTAGACCAGCACGGATCAGCAACTTGCTTCAGATAGAACGCCCATACACAATAAAGAAAGTTATTTTCACGGTTCATTATTATTAGGTATATTTTTTTCTACACAAATAAAATTTATGTTGAAGAAATGAGTTTGCACCCGCTTCCCGACCCCCGACCCGCAGTTTCAAATCCGCACCCGACCCGCTACCAGCAGTATTGGTATAAATCCTAACCGCAACCCGACCCGCAATGCGGGTAACCCGCGGGTACCCGACCCGATGCAGGACTCTACTGCAGCTACATTAAACACAACGCACTTATTCGTTGTCCGGTTTTGTCTCTTTTACGACATTTAACATTTATGTGTTGGGTACCATTTCCGTCAAAAGTAAAGCCTGAGCTATGTGCAGATTATTACTTTTATATATTTCTCAGTTACATTAAAAATAAACAAAATTTTACTTTTTAGGTGTTCACCCTGTAGATGTTGGGTCCAGCATATGTCCTGTTTCATGAAGAGTAAAAGTAATAGTTCTCGAATTAACGCAAAAGGTATCATTTTATTTTATAACTTAACCTGTATATATTTTAACGAAGCTCTCTTGATTACATACCAGGAAGGCATATAATTCGCATGAGAAATATTATCTTCCTCTAACAAATAGCTTTTGAGTTATGCCGGCAAGGCACAAACAGACAGACAGACGAAATTGGGAAAACTTGTGTTTCGGCATCTAGTGACCCAGAAGTTTTGAAGAAATTTTGAAAGGTAATTTTTTCACAATTGCAATATTTCCTTTATTTGTTAGAGGGAATACAAAACAAAATCTTATAAGAGAAGTTGGAATTAGTAAGAGTGGAGAGATTTTTTGAATGCTAAATGGTGGGGAAGAATGGGATGAAGCTTAAGAAAAGCTTGAGTTAGAAGAAGATATTGTAGTATAACCAAAAAGAGACAAAGTAAATTCTGTTACTGAGAAATTTAAAAATAGCAAGATTCCAGACAAGAATGAGAAAATGGCCGAAAAGTCTGAAAAAAAAGTATCTGAACATGGTGATAAGAAAAGATGCCGAAGAGCTCGGGACAAACAACACTCAAACATTTCTCAAAAATGGAGATTCCACATGCAAATAAAATGAAAGAGGCATATCCTTACTGGATGTTACGTATAAGTTGTAAATATCATTGGCCCATATTATAAGCCCACATTAGGTAATCATCAGTTAGGTTTTGAGAAAGGGAGAGCTACGACGAAGCAAGTTTTTATAATGAAAGAAGTAGCAACAACTTGTCATTAATATAGAATACCAGTAGTGATTCTGGCTTGGACGAAAAACTTGTAAATCCTCAAGTGGAAGGTTTGAATCGAAAAAGTTTCATCTTTTAAGGTACTCACCCTGTATATATTTGTCCGATTTTTTTTTCGGTTTTATGCCAGGTAGACCACTGGCGGATCCAATTGACCCCATTGACACTCCCTTGGACCTGTTAAAAATATATTCTGATAACAAATTTACTATTTTGTTTTAATTATAACCAAAACGCACCCTTATAGCATCCCGTAATTCAAATTTGAATTTTCTGAAATACTATTTCCACATTCTTCATTTGTTTTTTAAGTTGCGCTATGCAGAAATTTGCTCCCCCCCCCCCCCAGAGTTGGTGGGGGTTGTTGTCGTCATTCGTCGATGCCTAGTGTCTACCAGTTTCCACTAGAAAAAACAATAAACTGCACCTGGTGCGTCGTGACGGGCGTATTTTGAAATGTTGCTAATAATATAATGTTTTCGTTGGTTTTTTTAAAAATTGTACAACTAGTTAGTCGAAGTTTAAAATATTCAAAGCCGGCAAAATTTTAATTTTAAAGGTAAGGACTCGTATGTAAAACAAAGCGTATTTTATAACATTTTCTCTAATCTTGCCATGAGGTATCACTTTTCAAAATTGAGTGAAGTTTCAAAACGTCGCACATTTTGCAATCAGTTGTGAAAAGAAAACTATTTCACAAGCAGTGATGAAGTAGTTATTTATAAAACCAGTGAGGAAATGCCTCATTTTGTTATACAAAATAAGATTTTCCAAACTCGTTTTATAAATTGTTATTTAAAATTTATTCACTTTGTTTTGTTTAATTTTTTAGAATAGTGCCACCTTCTAAAAAACAAACGTTAGACGCTTTTATACAAATACCAAAAACTACCGCCCTTCATGTCAATCAGGATAAGACGGTAGAAATTCAAAATCCAGAGAAAGCAGATGATTTGTTAACAAATTTCACAGATACTGAAACGGCATTCACTTCTATTCTTGCGAATAATGCGAAGATCGAAAGTTTGTCAAACGACATCGGAGCTTATTTTGACAGCACTGATGACAGACGTCTTAAGATCCTGATTTAAAAAGAGAATTATTAGAGAACCCCTACGTTCCTTGAAAATCGTACTCATTTCCTTTCTCAGAAAAACAAATTACATGGGAAAGTAATTAAAGATATTTTAATATTAGTTATTTGAATAAATGTACTTGGCTTGTCTATTCGCATATAAAACAAGAAGTTTTTCTGTCAATTTGTCTTGAAATAGAGCACCTTAAGTGCCTTAAATTGTTTTTCCATGTTCAAACACGTATATCTGGAAAACAGTTGAATTTAGAGTTACGAAGTAACATATCAAAAGAACTTTACAAATGTTGATCGCCCTGTATATCAGTAATACCCGGAATCACTCTTTTTCTATTTCTTTATTCAATTATTTTTTGTTACAGCAGCCGTTTGAAATTCAGCATTCCTTGCATAAAATTGATAATATCACCAAAACAGTTGATGTTAGGCCTATACAACTTGATGCAAAACTTTCAAGTCACCTAAACATAGGACATTCCATTTAAAGAAGTAACAGTATTAATTTAACTTGCTTTTTTATTTGTTGAAATCGAAAAGTATTAGACGTATTAGTATTTGTACTAGTTTTCGAGATACTAATTTCGTTACGGCCCTTTTCAATCTGTGAAGCTATGTGAATTTTGTTTCTTAAAGAATTTTCTACGTATCCCTCTGCTACACTGGTTGATTTCCAGCCTCCGTGTCTCTTCAAATTGGTTATACTACCACCAGCATCAACTAGTAAAGTGGCTGAGCTCCTTCGTAAACAGTGCCCGGTGTATTCTTTGGGATGCGGTAATTTAAGAAATTCAGCAATTTTGCAAGCGATATTTCCAAAAGTGTGAATACCAATAGGTTGTGTAGTACATCTTCCGTTTTTGTAATATACAAATAATCTACGATGAGGTGTGTTTGCTTGACGTAATGACAAATATTTTCTGTATAACGAAATATTATTTTCTCCAATGACGACAAAGGTTCTTTCCATATTCGTTTTAGAAGTAGGAATTTTAATCACTAACATGGTTGTCTTATCTTCTATATCATCTAAACTCATTTTACAAAGCTCTTCACGACGACAAGCGCCTGCCAAACCAATTATTAATGCAATCTAAACATACAAAAAAATTAATCAAAAGGAAGAAGAGAAATTAGATTTAATTATATTACCTTTGTCATTAGGTAGATATTATCTCCAGCTTCTGATAAGAATTTATCTATTTCTTCTTTATTCAATACTCTTGATTTTTTTGGTTTATAGCCAACTGATTTTCTTTTAAGGAAAGCAATAACTTCGGGATAGCGGCTTGTATCTATATTATTTTTAATGTTAATTGTGGACTTAAGCATCGAGTAATTGCTCCAGAGGCTTGGCGGTTTTAAGGTTTTAGATTTTTCCATTAAATATGCAAGAATGACTTCTTCATTTATAGTATGCACATTTTTATCATTGCTCCATTTTTGAAATAAATTGTAGACCAATTCATACCTCTCTCTTGACTTTAGCGGCAATAATTCATAAGTAGCCGCTTTAGCAGCTTCACTAATCTCATGTGGAATTAGTTCGGCCTCACTTTTACTACTGATTTCCATTTTTTGGAATGGAAAAGCGAAAACACACACGAATTTATATGACAAGCGCTTTCATAATAAAAAAACAGGTTGGTGTTATTGCCAAGGCCGTCTACATAGATTACATGGATACACAAAATCGTCCCGAAAGTAAAAAAATAGTTCCGAAACTGAAAAAAATCGTCCCGAAAATATTACTTTCGGTAGGATTTGTGTAAAGTGGGACTTTCGATTTAATAAATCATACCGAAAGTTTTATTTTCGGGACGGCTGCAGAAAAAATAAATATTGTGCTCGTATATTGTACCGAAAATCGTACGACAGTCATTAATGACCAATAGAAAAATTAGTTCACAAGCCGTAACCAAGACAACAACAAAATTTCTTGGAAATTTTTTGTAGGTAGACCAACGTCTCGCTCGGGAAAATTAATACCACGTTGTTGGAAAGCACTTAAAAAAAATTCCGGAAAGAATTAATGCTCTTATGAGATTATATGTGATTTTTTTCATTTTCACCTCTTTTATTCTAAACATCTACCTAGTACCATCCCATAGTAGGTTATACCTACCTAAACTATTAATTTAGCCTTACTGTTCAATCTACAAAAATCAGTTGACCCCCCCCCCCCCCTCCTTAGGAAGTCTCTGGATCCGCCTATGAGATAGACATATAATCCACATTCAAGATATGGTCTTCCTCTAACAGATAGTTTTTGAGTTATACCGGCAACAGACAGAAGATCTGAAGAAATCCCGGAAGGTAATTTTTACCGATTACAATACTTTCTCCCTGTAAGACGAGGGAAGTAAAAAGGAGAAAGGCCAAATGAAAATTTTAAATAGAAAATAATTGGAAACTCAAAGAGAAATGTATGATTTTATGGAATCTCAATAACAATAGTTTTCAGTTTTTATAGTAGGATTGTTTCAAACAGTTGTTGCTTTGACAGAGAAATATTTAAAAAAGAAAACCTAGTTGCATTATGTAGTTGGTGGTAACTATTAGCGCTACCCCCATATGTAGTTTTATTTAAATGGACAATTATTACTTCAAATTCAAATCTGTTGCAACCGATATAATTCCTGTAATCGGAAGCATCCAAATTTAAGATCCGCCATTCCCTGACCCTACTTGAAAAAGACTCCTCAAGGAGTAATGGGCAATTTTATAATTGCAAGGGGATTAGGACTCGGGGTTAAAGGGCGGCCTGCGAAGACAAGCCGGTGCGTCGCCAAGCTGTTGCACGGCGGAGTCTGGGCTGGGCCCGCGAGCGCGCAGGCCCAGCGAAAGCTCTATCTTAACGCTGCACCGTGGGTTGCCTGCCTCCAGTCGCGTCGCGAAACAGAAGGCATCGCCGTCGAGTTTCCGCCTGGACGCCGCGCGCGCGAGTCTCGCTCGAGTTCTCTGGAGATGGGAGTGCGTTCTGCAGCGGCCTCGGGGGCCGCTCTCTGCCTCGGGGGGCCCGCTCCCGCCCCTCGGATGTGACCTAGACTCCTGGAGCTTTACTAAGGACTTAGTGCGGTTCTAGTTGCATTAGTTCCACAGATACTGTTCAGACTGTCCGATGTGGTGGCTCAGGCCAAAGCAGCCGTAAGTAGCGCTTCCGAGTTGATGTGCGGCTTTGGATGGGAGCGGTGGTGCCGCCTTATGACATGCTTTTTCCCTGTCCCGTTTCTAGGAAAAATTTTCCCCAAATAAAAGCAACCATAAATACGACTGTTTATTTCAGAACATTGTAACGTAATTTTACTAACAGAATGGGGTTTTCTAGTTTTAACGAGTGCCATCATAAAAAATATACTTTAGCCTCAGAATTTGAGTGCGGAAATATGTTTCCTCAATTTTAAAAAAACAAATTCGGCATTAAAATATTCTGTTTCAAATATTTTAAGTTTCTCTACTCGCTTCGGAAATGTTATTTTAATTAATCCAGTTGGGTAAGCTCTGCCATTCCACACGTAAGGTAAATTTTCTGTTCACGCAAATTTCAGTTGTGGCTCCAGAGATACAAAAACAAGTAAATCTTTCAGTGACAGGTATTTCCCCTACATTAATAAAGCGGTATGCAATGTCGAATTATGTTTGACAAAAGTGTAACTGCCAGTTTCAATATTTTCACCATTTAACCGATTAATAAAGAGTGAAATAAAGTTCCCTTATCTAAACCCTATGAAACAGTGTTATAATGATCATCATTAACATAGGGAGTTGCATTTTTTCAGAATCTTCAGTAATTTGTCTTTAACGTTACATTCAAAATTTGAGTTTGCGTAGATTAACATATGTTTTTATTGTACAAATACTACAAACAAAAACGCACAAGATGAGGAAAGCAGTTGCACTTTAATTCAGTAAAATTTACCAACCTTTAGACGCTATGAGGCGCATTTTATGGAGCAGGAAGTGCAGGACATCAAAACCAAAAATTGCTGAAGAGGGTTGCAACAATCCAAAATTCTCACACTTGTCCCCTAATCAGTCTTGCAATTGCAAGGCTTAAAGTTTTAGCTTCCTATTCCCTCATAAGTACTTGCTGAAATAAAGTTAGAGACATTTCCGAACAGATCGCCTAGAGTTCGAGGGAGTTTTTTGTAAGCTTCGCTTGCAATCATTCAGCCAACAGAATGACTTACTGCAAATTCCTACTTTTCCCAAGTGCGATGATTTTTAATACGCTTCTGAAGTTTTGCCTTCACTTATAGAACGACGTATAATATGCGAAAAACAATCGTATCGATTTTTGTACGGACTCCCTGCTTGTTATTTAGTTGATGTTGACATCATTATTTTTAAAAAATCGTTTCTCTTTTCACATTTCAGTGCTGCAGACTAAAACGTCTGGACTTTTAAGTATTTTTTGTTTTCCCCATTTCTCACACTTGCTTAACGTTTTTGTCGCGACGTTGAATCCCCAAGCTAACATCGATAAACAACGTTACGAAACGGATGTCTCTGTGGACGAAACAAATTTAAGCTTAGCTTCGCGACAATTCATTAATTAAAAACAGTTTTAAGCAGGCCCTAATTCTATTGTTTACTTGCAAAAATTAAACTAAAGTGCATTGACACTCATTTCAATTGTAAGAATGGTGCACCATTCAAACTGCTACTATGATCCACATTCAAATATTGGGATTGTAATGTCGATTTTTTTACAGACAGATTAACTTGACATTTCAAGTTTAGGCTCCCATGTGCAATTCGCTTTTTACTAACAATAACAATGTGATTTTAACGCTCATAAGGCATTTTTACTTCCCTCGTGTATTAGCACCCCGTTTGGTGGTTCTAATACAATGTAATATCTTCTTCTAACGCTCCAAGTTACTAACCAAGTTGAAATATGTAATATACTTTTAAAATACTTACAACAAAGAAATACTATCCTTACGTAAATACACTCATAGACCTACCTTATTGCTTAAGAAAATCGGTAGTATTTGATGAAGTTTAAAAATCAATCTGACATTTGAAATTATTTCAAATGTTTAATATTACTATGCCACGACTAGTCAGTTTAAAAGCATTGATACCCCTAACTCCCAGCTGAATGGGCTAACCTTCAACTAACAGCTTCTATTTATGTTTAATGATCATGAATCTTCTTTGAAAGAATAGTAATTACTTGATTTTATCAATCAAAAGCACAATTCCGGTATTTCATAGACTTTTTTCGTATAATTAGTTTGTTAGTATGTAATAAAAGTTTGATTTGACATTGCACAATAAAATGCACGTTGTCAAAAATAATTTAAGCAATTGTCGTGATGTTCAAACCTGATTAAATTAAAAATATAAAGTTCTAAAAGTTATCCTACTCCAAAACGTTCACATTTCAAATTATAATAGTCGAAAACGTTGAGTACTCAAATCACAGGTATAATTTAGAAAAAATATTAATTAATATTCTATAATATTCGAAATATAAACACAATGGTTTTAATAGTCGCACCAAACTCACTTTATAATTTCTTATTATTATTTAAGAAATTGTCACTAACCTTCTGATGATTGTTCTATGTACCTGGGTTTTCTATCTCTAACTGGATAAAATTCAAGTCAGCAAACCTCTCTTGGTGGTTTTCGACCAACTCGCAAGCTCGTTGTAGCTCTTAGGAACTTTTTTGCCTGATTGAATTAATATGCAGCACACAACACTTACTTCACTGATTCTATTTTCTTCGTAGTATTTTAGTAATCGAATTCAAATAACTTTGAATTATATATTTTTATAATAATTGTGACTTGAAGTCAAATTTGATCGTAGAGAATACTTTATTACTACTACGTATCAAACCAACAATTATTATTTTCTCACAATTAATGAGAATTTAACGCTTAACGTGAATATTTCTCGTAGATTCTCAAATCAAGTAATTTGTTTAATATTGTTACTAAAAAACAACCTTGTGGTTGCCCTTACTACCCCACCAGTCAAACATACAACTGTTATATCACACGATATCCATTAGATATTTGAATATAAATATTTAAATTAAATGTATCGTATATCCTATATGCTGCATTACACTCGTCTAAAATACGAAGTAATTCTGAACAAATCACTTTCCGAGATGCCTTCAGATCTTCTCATTTCAAGGTCCCTGGATGTCGAAAAATAGGTTTTTTTCATTTACGACTGTCTGTGAATCTCTTGGCGGTATAGCTCAAAAACTACTTGTTGAAGGAAAATCATATTTGGGATGCGGATTAGATGTGTACCTGACTGAAAAGCGATTGGTTAAATAAGGGTCATATTTTGGACATAGCTCAGGTGCTTACCATTGACAAAAATAGACATATTTTAGACCACACAGATACAGGGTGAACACTTTAAAAAAATATGTAAAGGGCGTTACTTGGAACTTCCCTGGTAAGTGGACATTGTGACACTAAATCATTTAAAAAATCAAATTAAACTGGGGGTAAAATATTACATAAATTTACAAACAAAAAATATTACCGGTGGTCGAATTCAAAGGGTAGGTGGCTGCGAATGCGATTTCAGCGTTTAGCTGAATATTTCAAGGAAACGGGACATTCCTACATGCGCTACAGAGCACTTCTTGAGTCCGTGCGTCCTTAAATAAAACTAATTTTTCGTTGAAATGTTGTCTGCTTTACAGCATTTACACTGTATCTGCTGGGTTCAATTTTCGCCAAGGGTAAAGTCCGAACTATGTGCAAATTGTTAATCTTATCTGTATCTCAGTTAAAGCAAAAAAGATATTACCTGTGATGGGACTCGAAATTCAGCACCTGCGAACGATCCGGCTCATTCGTTTCATTGTTCGGCGGTAGTTCAAGGGTTAAGCGGGCACTCGCTGCCTGAGCCACTGGGACGCTGCTAGTTCCTTGGATGCAGCTATATTTGTCTGAAATTTTCTCGGTTTTATGCCAGATAGATATATAATGTGTATGCAAAATATTGTCTTCCTCCGACAAATAGTTTTTGAGTTATACCGCCCACAGACAAACAGAACCGACAGACGGAATTGAGAAAATCTGTTTTTCGTCATCTAGGGACCATGAAAGGTAAAGATCTATAGAAATTTTGGAAGGTGATTTTTTCGCAATAATTGAAGAATATCCCAATGGATCAGAAAGAGTTACATTAAACTTTAACAGGTAATGAAATCTGCAACTTTTTCTGAAAGCAAGAAATCCATGGAGATATTCTTCTATTCTTAACTGAACCTGCATATGAAACAAACATTGTCCCAGATTTATTTGAACACGACTGTACTTCCTTGGTCTTTTAGACGAGGGAAGTAAAACATTGTAATTTTTCAAAACTTTCACGTATGAGTTAAGTTTAGTGTAAAGCTCTTTATAGATGTGCCATTCTTATATTTTACGACTCATTCTTTAACATTAACATTTCCTTCTAAACGTATGTTTAAAGCAGCCATGGCCTCATTAAGTAGAAATAATTTTTCTCGATTCCGAATTATTTTATCTGACTAACAACGCTATAAAGTAAAAGCTAGTTTTACGAAGTAGTCCATAAAACAATAATCACTAAGAAGGAAGGGAAGCAATTCAGTATCAAGGAGCTTGGAAAGTTTTTGATTTCACATATTTAGCTAGATGACTTTTGTTCTTAATTATTTAATGTTAATGTTTAATGTAGGTTGTACTTATTTAAGGTTTTTGGTCTTTATTTCTCTATTGGAAAATTTGGTTCAAGGTTTATGGTTTCGTTGAAAAAGGTTCGTTACTACCATCTTCAGTCTGTCATTGCATGTGAATACAGATTTTTAACTACAGTTATCTGCGTATTAATTTGTAAGTTATATTTTGTCTCGTGTAAAATTTGAATTGGTGTTAGGATTGACTACTATCATCTATTTTCTCCTAGTTTTCTAAAAGTTTTCTTTTCAATGGTTCTGCGGATGGGTTTGAATTTCACTTCTATGTTGTAATATGTTTCTGGGTTATTAGTTCTTTTGTTTTGAATATAGGGGTGGGATGTTATGCTTTTCCGATTGTGGTTGGAGATTGGGGTGAGTCCAGTCTGTTCACCTTGTCCACATAGCTGCGACAACTCGTTTTTATAGTAATTTCCTTCAGTTTCTTTCTCCTCTCACTTAAATTTGTGCTTGGTGGCTTTCAAGTGCCTCTATCCTGGGAATGATATCAAATTTTCTGTCCCTTGTTCGATCCTGTTTTACAATTAATACCTATATAAGGTAACCTAAGCTTCGATTTCAGTTTTCAGACATTTTTAGTAGAATTAAGCATATAATTTTGGTGACATTCGATTTGCATCGATATCTGATTTTTTGAAGTTGACAGTTTATAGTAGGGGGAACGAGTTCCTGTTGAATCTCGTGTAATACCACTTCTCGTGAGGTAACTCACATTTTAGAAGTATTAAGAGCAGAGTTCTTGCTTCAAAATCGTTCATAATCAATTCAGAATTTATGCGTTGGTTTCATAATTTGCCGAAGCCTGACAGGATCTTATGATATTTAAGAGGCAAAGTACCGATGACTGTTTGAAATACTTCACATTTCCTTTTCCCTTGCACATTGGTTGAGGTGATTTTGATTTATTACAGGACTTCAATTGCTTTTTAATTCTTTTTCGTCATTTTTCAACGTTATCTTTTTTTTAGTTTCTACGTTACCATTAAACGGACTTGTTCGAGTAATCACCAAGTGAAATCTGTAAGTTATAAATCACAGGCCAGTAATTATTAGTATCAATTGAGCAATTTTAAAACTCACACGAAGTACTGAAGCTCTTCGTTACACCTTTCACTCGTGCGGCTACACCTCACGATTGGATAATCATTTTGCTGCATTCGTTCAGCAGAATTTGCTTGCCTACAATCCTCCTATCACGCACTCCAGCCTTCTATTTCAAGGTCATGGATAACTACCCCGTTCCCGTGAAAAATTCATCGTGTAATTGCTGGAATTCGATCTTAAATCATTATTTGCCGTTTTGCTTAAATTCACGTAGTTTTTGCTTTCCGCACAATCACTTGTCACTTATTGTTTTGCAATTTTTCACTATTAATTTTAATTTTATTCCGTTGTATTTATTGATAGCAATGGTTTTGGCAGCGTTCAGCTCAGTAATAGCAGATAGGTTCAAATTCATAATGTTATGCGATAATAACACTGAAGATTACATTATAGTCGTTTTTTGCTTTTCCACACTTCCGAACACCTTTTTTACCTAAAAACTAGATTGTAGGAATTTTCTTTCGCTCTGCTTACTATTCTACAATACAAAAATAGAATAGATCCAGTAACCTTGCAGCATTTTGGTGACATAAAGCTACCAAAATGCGCTAGACGCTCCGTGAAATAGTTTGTGAAGGTCCAAAGCAAACAAGTAATTGCAAAGAAAATCGTTATTAAGTTAAGAACATTGCTTTAAAGCTTCGTTACCCTTCCAAAAGTAGTTTTTTATACAATCCTGCTCAACCTGGTACTGCTTTGTCAGGAAACATTTTCAGGTAGCCAGCAATATGCCGTAGTAACCCTGAACTTTCCAATACTAGTAAGATAGACCCAAACTAAATTGTTGTACGATTTTGATACCTCTTGTTCGAGGTCAATTTCTCAGTGAACTATGTAGGTTTTCATTTGTACATATTTTTGAATATGTATTCGCGATGCCAGTAATACCCGTGAAGCGGTCGTGTAACTACTAAGCACAATGGTGTAATGGTACTCAGCTGGGTTGATGAGCTTAAGGTCGCGATTTTGAACATTGGTACTGAATGTATTTTTTTTAAATTAATTTCAGCACTAACTCCCATCCAATGTGACCTTTAAGTGTGGAATGCCACATTACAAGCATTATTTGCTTCCACGCAGAAATTACCGTCCACAAGATCACTTGGCAAAAACCACCCCATCCCAACACGGTGCCGAAGTATCAATAAGGCACCTTCCTATCTGGTTGTTTTATCGGTTTGCATACGCTGCAAAATCGTCTCATCTGCCACAGAATATGTCCAAGATATTCTAAGTAGAAATGGGCGCTTGAGTTAGTATTCACTCACGTTATGCACGTTTCACGTTTGCTTTAAACACTCACGTTCACGTACGCTCACGCTCACGTTTAAGGCGTCACCCTCAACTCACGAAGTGACCCTCAGCTTTTCTTTGAAAATTCAGATCTAGATAGAACAGAATGTTCAAATTTAAAACCAATAAAAGTCCTGCAACAGAATTAAAAACTCAAAAATAAAATATGTTTTGCACGTGAAATAATTTACGTGATATGTTGTAATCCGAATAGTAGACACAAAAAGAAATAAATGAAAATTGACTACCATACCTTACAATATTTCTTCTGGCCGTCTTCAGAGACATTACTTTTAATACCAAAAGCTGTCATTGGAATTGACGTTTCCCTTACTGATACGAGTATAAGAAGGTATATTTTGCTAGGCAGCACTTAATTCCTAGGTATAAAAGTATCTTTATGTGCGAAGAAATAAAAGTAAGGTGTACTTAGCCGTCTATAGACGCACACACGGGATTGACTGTAGACTCAACTTTCACAACACAACACAGGTGCGAAGCTCCATCGCTGCAGGCTGCCACACAGAAGTGCAATAACCTACCGCTCCAGCTCTATATCTTCCACATGGGTGGGCAGCTGGAAAGCGGGCACCCGCAGTCATAGTCTTTTATTCGTTACTAAATATTTGACTTGAAATTAACGTGAAACGTGAATCAAGCCTTGGACACTTTCACTGACGTTCACGGCCAGATTTTCAAATATTACTTACGTTTACGACGGGACCGCCGCGATCCAGCGTAACCCGACTGTTTTCCAGTCTCCTCCAGTGGTTTCGGTTAGTGTTTACGTCTCTATCCCATATAAAAGCACTGAAAAGGCTAACACTCCAAGAATCTTGCTCTGATCATAAGGCTTACAATCTTATTGCAAAGCCCTTATTTCTTGTATGTTTCAAATATATTCCTAAGTAGGTAATATTTGGAGACCCTTCATAGACTGACCCCATCGTTGACCATGGATTTTCTGACGATCATAAGTTGAGTTTTGTGTACATTAAATCACATACGCCTACGTCATTCTCAATGTAAATGTTTTAGTACTTACATACATACATTACCTACACGTACAAGTGCCCTCTGTTACTGATTATCGTTATTCTGAGAATAGCTTTGCGTCTATACCTGTTTGTCTTAAAATATTTTTTAACTTGTCAAATGCCTTATCAAAGTCAATTAAGCACGTATACACCGGACAATTGATATTTTTTTCTCTATGAAGAAGGACATTTCAACGAAGAAGTGCTTTCCGTGTACCTATACTTACAACTTTTCGATAGGATTGGTATAAAAGTAGATTCTAACCTAACCATGCATCTGTGATGCTACCAATCTCGTATATGTATATGTGTTGAAAAATTTACAATTGTGTGTCCTCTGAGTTGTTTGCAAATATTCTGTCATTTGCTAATACTCGCATGATTATTCACCTTTGACTAAATCAATCGTTGAAATATAATATGTTTTAAATATTTCTAGAGTTGAATCGTGATCGATGTATTTTAAGGGACTTGGGGTAAGTTTGAAATCTAAGGCCCTGGAGTCAGTTAGTCGAGATATACCACAGAGGGCGGCAGTTTTACAATGCGAGGGCTTTGATATGATTTTTGAAGTGACTTGTGGTAATTACGTGGATCAATCGAAATGATGAAATAATGAGGTCTACAATATAGATTATTTCTTAAGTAGCTTTGGTGTAGCTAAATTGGACACTGTTTTATTTTTTGTATTAATTGTAGAGAGCTTCGTTGTTAGGGTCGTTGCTCATTGTTTATTGTCGGGTTGGTGTCCAACGAGGTACCGCTGATAGTACTATCGTAACTGGGATAACGAATATCCTGCTAGATGACCGCTAACCCTTGACCTGATAAGCACCTAGCCTATCAGTTATTCCGAAAAGCGCATTTCGATAGCATAGGTGCTCATTTCCCACAAATGAATTGTGATTTCAATTTATTGCGGTGCTGCAACCCCATATGCATATCACACTGACATGATATGTAACTCATTGGTCTAGTTAACACTCGAGTTAACATTCGGCTAATAAACAGTAGAGTCAGTAAGCATCCGTATTAAGGATTTTATAGATAAATAATCAGCGATGCCTCTGAACATTTTTCCTGATCGAAATACTCTACTAGACGACTACGTGGCAACGCTGCCGGAACCACAAAACTCCCTGTACCTACTATCATCTAGAACACGTACTGCTGATTGTTGTAATTTTTGTTTTTCTTGTTTGCATGCTTTTATTGTGGGAATTTGCTGTTTTGTGTATACGAGGGAGTGTATGTGACCGCACGCCACATGAAAGGGCCAGCTGGTCGCCTCTCCCTGGTTTTGTTCTTCTGATCTGCAACCTTTATACTAAATGGGCGTTACGGAATATTTGGGTAAGTTGGCAGTCTGTAGATTTATGCATGATCTAAGTCCAGAAAAAAATAAATTAGCCCTCGGTCCCTGAATCTAAGTATCTACATCTGATTAAATAATACGGAAATAATATCGAAGTGTTCTTCTCTATGCAGATTGATATATATTTCATAGAGTCCTTGTACTTTGCCTCTTTATGATTTTTTGAGTGGATAGTGGAGAGTTCAGCTATAGCTTCAATGTCGTCTAAGTTATTCCGATATTCGTAATCGTAAAGCGTCTGCAAGTAGTAATGCCGTCGACTAATCTTTCTTTCTACTTCTAGTAGCACCTGACGATTGTAGTCGGTACTCGTAATAATTTTAATGCTAGACGATTTACACGATCATGCAACATTTTGAATATTGTTGTGTAAGTCGTATAAATCGTGCTAGTCGTTTAGTTCTATTTCACTGCATTGTTCATTTAACCAAACTTCCTTGGCCTCTCTAACTGTGTTATGAATCTGTCTCTAGCGTATTCAATTTGTCTTCTTTATGTTTCTTCATTGCTCCATAAGATCAAAGATTCAGCTATTGTTTCTTCCTTTTTCCATAACAAGGTCAATTTTGTATTTGAGATTGTGATCTTTGAAATCCCTTTCTGCTTCTGCGATTTTATTGTGGGGTTTTATACAGTGCCAACGCGTGAAATACCAGCGAGTGATTTTGTTTTAAATTTTGTCCTATTTCAGTATCTGTAAGATGTGGTTTACCACCAATCCGTATGCAATTCAACGTAACAACTTACCTAAGCGATGGGCGGAAATACTACTTGGGAGTGTAACACATTTTATCTGTCACTATACTACGAGGCTATTGTATTCCGGGCAGCGTCTCCCATCAAGTTAGTGCATCAGTTATCCGAAGTGATTCTACCTGTATATTTATAATACTTGATAGTTGGCTATGGAATAAATTGCGAATCGGCCCAAGGGAGTATTGTATACTCCGCAAAAATATTCAAATAAATACGTAGTCCAGTTCGTGCTCGTTTATGAACGATGTGTTGCAGAACTTGCTGTTGGATGCGGTAGAAAGTGTTTCCAGTCGGTGGTAAACGAGCGATAATAATTTATGTCAGTGGTAGCTTTGGTCAGATATAAATCCGCATCGATATAATCTAATTCGGTAGTAAACCAAGTCAGTGGTAGTTTTAGTCGGATGCATTTCTGCGGCATCTTTCTTTTTCGTTTGTTTCAATGCTATCTTGGTCTTTTCATAGAGTATCTCAATGTCCGCATTGCTTGCTGCAGATGTCGAACCGTACGCGTGGATTAAGTATAGTTTACAAGGGTGTGAATTCTGTTTTGCATTTTTCAGGTAAATGTGTACGTCGGAAGTTGAAGTCTTACCAGCTCTGAAATTTCGCAATTTCAACTTACGTGATTTCTTCAACATAATTAAAAAAGGCATTTTGTTTCACTTTTGGTTTTTCAAAAAGATACTTTTAAACTACAGCTTTTTGTCTAAGTTCGTTTCTCTGACGCATTTATTCTCTCGCGAACACACGAAGGGAAACTTTTTAATTCATTTAATTTTTTGCTACAATTTCTTCTACACCCTTTCAATGTTCTATTTTAGATCCATCAGCTGCTTTGATCAAACACAGAAATAGCTCTGGGGCATTTACATGTACTTTTAAAGCAAACTAGGTCTTGTTTATACAGTTCCAGCAACAAATTCTGTTGTGGTGTTTGTTTCAGTATTAATTTCCACTTTTTTTCGGGAGCTAGCACAACACGTTTCACTGGTTGAATAATTTCTCTAACGGGAGCATTATTCTTGGCTTTATTGTACCGCAAAACCCATAAACCCGCTCTATTTCCAAATTCTGTTTACATTAATCGACCGTCTCAGCTGAAATATAAACGGACAGCTCATGTTTCGGGAACATTTATTCCCCGAAGGGTCTTAAAACTTTCACTGCCGATTTATAGGTAAGATTCGAATTCACAAAGCGTGGTTTATGGGCTAACCAGTCTGTTTCGCATATTTCTATTGCGACGACTTAATGATATATTCTAGTAGTTGTAAACATCGTTTTACCGAAATTTCGTAAATAAACATAAACATGCAATCGGCTATTTCGCAGTTATACATTTTTCCTCTCGATCTTTAAATTTTATGAGCATTAGAGTTTGTTGCAAACCACTGTGTTTGTGTTGAACGCGTCAATATTTTTATCCACCATTTTACCGGTTTTGAAGGTTTATATTTGCTAATTTTGCAGGCCCTAGTGCTAGCGGAACTAACCTCCTTTACATGCATTTCAAGGGCTTACAATTAGCAACACTCCAACAAAAAATTACTGTAAAAGCAAACTTTCCCATTAATGCGGTAATTTCCATGCTGAATTTTTTTTTAAATTTTATTAAACGTCCGGTGCACTGCGATGTGGTCAATTATCCAGTATGAAATTGACTTATTGGTTATATTTGAACTTTAGTTTTTTTTAGCAATTATTTTTTTAGATGCAATGTCAAGGCCACACTTTTAAACTAATTTATTTTTATATTGGTTGGCTCTACCTGACGTAACTCCTGACAAAAATAAATTAAAACTATTCATCTTCCGTTGGTTATTTATTTCCACTACTCATTTTGAACGTCTTAACTTTGATGCCGATTCCGAGCATTTCTTTATCTTATTCTGCATACTTAGAGATTTTTCTAAATTATCATAAGCGATTTTTCCTGATTTGGCCAGCCATGAGAAAGTACTCAATGAAATAAAATTCATAAAAGGGAGCACCAAGAAAACAACAAATGCAGGTTACGAATGACTATTAGTGGATTAACGTTTCGTTGTCTTAAATATTAGTTTAGATGACTAATGGTATTGCCCGAATTTTTTATAAGCGATTTAGAAAATGTTATCTTTAGCGACGATTTACTGTTTATTACTGTATACAATAAATGTAGCACAGCATAGCATTCCTTTAATTTTCACTTTCCTCGTCTAAAAGACGAAGGAAGTATTGTAATCACAAAAAAATTATCTTCCGAGATTTCTTCAGATCTTCACGTTTCAGGGACCCTAGGTGACGAAAAGCGGTTTTCTCAATTCCGTCAGTCTGTCTGTTGGCGGTATAACTCAGAAACTATTTATTAGAGGAAAACGATATTTTGCATGCATATTATATGTCTACCTGACATACAAACGAGAACATTTCGAAGAAATATATACTGGGCAAGCATCTTAGAAAATAAAGGGTAAACATCACAAATGGGCTAGAATAGTATGGTGTTTATAACGCAGCAGGAACTCGTCCAATTCGGTTAAAATACTGGCTCGAAATATTCACCTGGGAGCGCGCAGTTCGAATACCAACGGACTAATTTTTTTTTATTTTCAAATTGATCAAATTCGAGCTAGGGAAGCTCCGTGTAGACTCCCTTTACAGATTTTTTATTTATGTGATAGCTCAATAATAGTTTTATGTGTATTAGATATATTTCTAAGTATTTTATTTTATTTTTATTTTATTTTTATATTATTTTAATTTTATTTTAATTTTATTTTTATATTATTTTTATTTTATTTTAATTTTATTTTAATTTTAATTTAATTTTATTTTAATTTTATTTTAATTTTATTTTAATTTTATTTTTATTTTATTTTATTTTATTTTTATTTTATTTTTAATTTACTTTTATTTTAGTTTTGTTTTATTTTTATTTTATTTTTATTTTATTTTTATTTTATTTTTATTTTACTTATATTTTATTTTTATTTTATTTCTATTTTATTTTTATTTTATTTTTATTTAATTTTAATTTAATTTTTATTTTATGTTTATTTTATTTTTAATTTATTCTTATTTTATTTTTATTATATTTTTATTTTATTTTTATTTACGAGCACAATATTAGCAACTGAACGGCAGAGCTGGGCAGAAATTAATTACTTCGTATTTAAATTACCAATTAAATTCCTATTTGGTGATTTGCCTTGGAATTTAATTACATTTCAAAGTACGGTAATTGTAATTGGCAATTGCCAGTCTTGTTAAAAAGTAGTTGACAATTACTTTTCGAAAGTAACTAACTACTACGTTCAATTACTCAATCACTTTTGAGTAATTAAATTACTCTAAAGTACTTGTGGTATTTGAAACTATTTGCGGTAATTGAATTACTTTCTGATAATTCAATTACTAAATTACTGGCCTCGATATAGGATATTAAAAGTTAGAATGCAATAGGCAATAGGAAATTCCTGGATCAATATAAGTATAATTTATAATAGCCTATGACTAGTCAGATAACAGCACGTTTTGTGCAAGAGCAAATAGATACTTAGTGCAGGAGCGCATGTTTGTAGATGAGATGTGTCTTGTGTAGTGTAGGCTGTGCAGGATGTAGCATTGTAGCATTGTCATAGTTATTGTGTAAGAAGCCAAAAATATGTCTGCGGTAAGTGCAGAGTTAATTTTTTCCATAACAATTGATAACAAATAGCTTCATTTTACAATATTGGTTAATAATAAATATTCATTAATTTAAATTTGCTTGTTTAAAACGACATACTAGCAAATGGCTATCTAAATACCTCTGTCGATATTATTTGTTTGTGTAATCAGTGGTACGTGGTTTTATATATTCTTAGAGTAGGTTTACTAGGGTTGCCAAGACTGTCATTTTGACCCGAAGACTTCAGGTTTGGCAATCATTCTTCGGGCTTCAGGTTTTAAATAGAATTCTTCGGGTTAACTAAAGATTCGTGCATACAGGGTGTTACAGCCAAAGCTAGTAGGCACAATTAATTACTATAAAATATCATATATGTGTGTGTCAATGTAGTCCAGGAGACAGATATAAAAATAAATAACATTCGACTCCAAGTCATGAGTTTTTTCAACTAAAAAGAAGAAAATACAGTCCACCAAAAGCTTACGTGAACATGGTCCTAACGAGCCGATGAAAATAAGTACAACTTTACTCGAAAAAATGGACGTTGATCAAATTAATAAAAGAGATACGCGATTTAAACATAGAATTCAAGCTCATGCTTATTCTACGAATTTGAAAGAGAACAATAGGACGGTTACTTGCTACTTTTGTAAGGGCGCGCACACAATTTACAAATGCGAAAAACTTTTGAAGCTGTCGACAAATGACAGAATTAATCAAATAAATAAATTGCGATTATGTTACAACTGTCTAAGACCATCACATAATCTTCGTGATTGTACTTCGTCAAGATGTAAAAAATGTGGTAGACAACATAATTCATTGCTACATTTAGAAAATAACTATAAGCGCGTAGAAAATAATAATGCGAAAAAGAGCGATAAATGCAATATTACAGAATCAAACGTGAACAATCAAACTGTGAATATGCCAAGTACCTCAACCGCGATGCATGTTGTTTCAGAAAATAACTGTATGACGAAGTCACAAGTTTTACTATCTACAGCAGTGGTGTACGTAGAGGATTCATGCGGAGAATTACACCAGTGCCGTGCGTTACTAGATTGTGGCTCTCAAAGCAATTTTATAACCGAAAATATGGCAAACATTTTAAATTTAAGATCAAGGAATGTTAATTACTCGATAATAGGAGTCGGTCAATCGTTAATTAATGTAAAATCCATAGCAGAGGTAACAATTATTTCTCGTAATAAATCTTATACCACCTCAATGTCGTGCCTAGTTTTGCATAGGATTACAGACGATCTACCAATTATTTCGTTTAATAAAAAGTGTCTCAATATTCCAAAAAATGTACAATTGGCGGATCCAAACTTTAGCAAATCAAGCACAATAGATTTATTGATAGGTTCTACTCATTTTTGGGAGCTCCTATGTATAGGTCAAATAAAGCTTCAAGGTACCAATATAACAATGCAAAAAACACGTCTGGGTTGGGTGTTAGCAGGAAATGTTGGTTTTTCAGTAAAAAACAATCAATCGTTCAGCTGTCATGTAGTTGATCGAACTCCACTCGATACACAATTCGATAGATTTTGGAAAGTCGAAGAAGTACAAGCGAAATGTATTTTATCCAAATCTGGAAAAATATGCGAAAAACATTTTGTAGATAGTCATAGGCGTAGTGACAACGGTCAATTTATAGTTAAAATCCCTTTAAAGCAAGAATATACAAAATTAGGAGATTCTAGACAACAAGCATTAAAGCGATTTTATTCACAAGAAAGAAAACTGTTAAAAAATCCAGAACTATATCGAGAATATGTTTCTTTTATGCGAGAATATGAGACATTAGGGCATATGTCTAAAATCGTAGAAACAAACAACACTGGAGAAATTAGCTATTATCTTCCTCATCACGCGGTTGTTCGCGAATCGAGCTGTACAACAAAGGTACGATTTGTTTTTGATGCGAGCATGAAAACTGATACAGGATTAAGCTTTAATGAAGTTCAATATGTTGTACCAACAATTCAAAACGATTTATTTTCAATCATTTTACGTTTTCGTAAATATAAATATGTAATGACGGCTGATATTTCAAAAATGTATCGAAATGTTTTAATAGACAAGTCAGAAAGGTCATTGCAACGTATACTTTGGCGCGAAAAGCAATCAGAAGAATTACAATGTTTTGAATTAAATACGGTTACTTATGGTACGGCCTCAGCCCCATTTCTAGCCATACGGTGTCTGTACCAGCTTGGAATAGAAAACGAAATAAAATATCCCCTAGCAAGTAAAGCCATAAAAAACGATTTTTTTGTAGACGATTTCTTGAGCGGCTCTAATTCTGAAAAGGAATTACTTACATTACAAAAGGAAGTTACGAATATCTTATCAAGTGGCGGATTTCAGCTGCGTAAATGGTTATCAAATAAAAACTATTTAAGCGAAAATTTTCAGGTTCATGATAACCTCGATTGTAATATTTTAACATTAGGGGAAAATAAGACAAATAAAACCTTAGGAATCGTTTGGAATCCAGCTGCAGATTTATTCAGTATTCAGTTAAGCTTAATTCTAATCCTAAAGTAATAACTAAACGAACTATATTATCATCTATTTCTCAAATTTTCGATCCTCTAGGTTTACTTAGTCCAATTGTGATTATTGCAAAATTACTGATTCAAAAACTTTGGCAAGCTAAGTTAAGTTGGGACGCGAGTATTCCCCAAAATTTATTTACGGTCTGGATTAATTTTCGAGATCAATTACCAGGGTTAAATAATTTAAAAATACCCAGACAAGTTGTAATTTCTGAGTGTACTTATGTCGAACTGCATGCATTTTGTGATGCAAGTGAAAGAGGATTTGCGGGTTGCATATATTTGCGGTGTAAAGATAAATTCGGAAAGTTCTCTACTAATTTATTATGTGCAAAATCGAGAATTGCGCCGATAAAACAATTAACTATACCTAGACTTGAACTATGTAGTGCTGTTTTAGTATCGCAACTTACAAAAAAGATGGTGGATTCCATGGACTTGAATTTTGATCGATTTTATTTTTGGTCTGACTGAAATTACTTTGTATTGGTTAAAGGCTGCTCCTAATAAGTGGAAAACCTTTGTGGCCAATCGAGTAAGCGAAATTCAGAATTTGACAGATATAAAGCAGTGGTATCACGTCGAATTAAAAGATAACCCTGCTGATTTAGCATCTTGAGGTGTATCTGTCTCTGAAATTCAAAATTCGCAACTATGGTGGACAGGGCCGGAGTGGCACAGCAATCCAAATTTAAATTTCCAATTAAGTTCATCAAATCGATTAACCATAAATAATTTTGCACAAAGTGAGATATTGGAAAAACGAATTATTGTTAATATAGCTTCAGTTAACAATTTTGACATTTTTAAAAGGTATTCTTCATTTATTAAACTTCAAAGAGTAGTAGCGTATATGTTACGATTTATTTCTAAATGTAAAACTAATTCGAAGGTTCGTCACAAGGGTATTTTAAAATTAGACGAATTAGAATGTGCGTTAGAAATGTTGGTTAGACTTTGTCAAGAAGAATCATTTTACAAAGAGCGTGAAAGTTTAAAAAGAAAGTTACCGATAAATAGAAAAAGCTCATTATTAAGTTTAAATCCGTTCTTAGATGATAAAGAACTGATTTCTTGTAGGAGGTCGACTGCAAAATGCCAACAGTGAATATGATAAAAAGTTTCCAATGATTCTACCTCCCAAACACATTTTGACTAAATTAATAATAAGAAACTTCCATAAACAGCTAATGCATTGCGGGCCTACTATGTTATTAGCTTGAATCCGTCAACGTTTTTGGCCTATTTCAGGCAGAAATCTATCAAGAGATATAGTTCGAAAATGCACGGACTGTTTTCGTGCAAATCCTCCTAATGCAGATCCCTATTTAATGGGTAATTTACCCGACTGCAGAGTAAATCAATACGTACCTTTCTACAATACCGGTTGTGATTTTGCTGGGCCTTTTCTTTTACGAGATCGAAATACTAGATGTGCAAGAGGGGCTAAAATAATCAAGGGTTATGTTTGTTTATTTATTTGTCTAGCCACCAAAGCACTCCACCTTGAAGCTGTATCCGATTTAACCTCAGATAGTTTTATTGCTATTCTTAAGAGATTTATTG
Source organism: Agriotes lineatus (assembly GCA_940337035.1). Classification (NCBI taxonomy): domain Eukaryota; kingdom Metazoa; phylum Arthropoda; class Insecta; order Coleoptera; family Elateridae; genus Agriotes; species Agriotes lineatus. The sequence continues at coordinate 64,022 of CALNHX010004021.1, forward strand.
GTCGTAGAGGAAAGCCGCTTAATATTTATTGCGATAATGGTACCAATTTCGTTGGTGCCAATGCAGAATTACAAAAATGCAAAACCTTTTTAGAATCTCAAACTGATACAATATTACAATATTTAGCTGAAGAGGGCATCAATTTTCATTTTATACCCAGTAGAGCACCGAATCACGGGGGCGTCTGGGAAGCTAAAATTAAAAGCTTAAAGTTTCATCTCAAGCGAGTTATTGGCGAATCTCATTTAAATTTTGAGGATTTTACAACGGTGTTAGTTCAAATCGAGGCGATATTGAATTCACGACCATTGTGTCCGTTAAGTTCTAATCCCGATCAATTAAATCCTCTCACTCCGGCACATTTTCTCGTGGGTAAACCACTAACCGCCCTCCCAGAAAGAGGTCTTATTGCAATACCAGAAAATAGACTCAAACGTTACGAAAAGTTACAAAAAATAATTCAGCACTTTTGGAATCGGTGGAGCAGCGAGTACCTTAGCGAACTTCAAATACGCACCAAATGGAAGGTGAACTACCCGAATCTAATCAAAGTTGGTTCAATCGTCCTTGTTAAGGAAGAAAACTCCCCTCCTCTAAAGTGGAACCTTGGGCGTGTTACTGCACTACATCCAGGCGATGACAAGATAATAAGAGTGGTGTCAGTGCTGATAAACAATTACATAGTGAAACGGCCTGTTTCTAAATTATGTATATTACCAATTCCCGACAACGACATTCAAGTTGAAGTTAATTCTTAAAATACTATTTATTTCTATTCATTAGTTGTAGACTATATTGTTATAATAGTTGATTGTTGAAAGTTTACAGATGTAACCCTTTCAAGGGGGCCGAAATGTTACAGCCAAAGCTAGTAGGCACAATTAATTACTATAAAATATCATATATGTGTGTGTCAATGTAGTCCAGGAGACAGATATAAAAATAAATAACATTCGACTCCAAGTCATGAGTTTTTTCAACTAAAAAGAAGAAAATACAGTCCACCAAAAGCTTACGTGAACACAGGGATTGCAAAATTTTTTACTCCTATTTAAAAGCTCCAGAGCAGAAGTCATTGGTAGAAAGTGGCCAAAGAAACAAAAAATACAATTTTAGAAAACATTTTCAATTGTTTCAGAAAAATGTAGTTTCGTAATAGTTTACTTAACTTATAAGATAGATTTTTAAAATTGTATTTAATGGAATGTAAAAAATAATTATTTGTTCTTATGATTTACAAAGGCCGAAAATTATGCTATGTATAACGAGCCAGTTCCATTCCTCACCGAGGTTTATTTTCATGCTTGAATGTAGAAGCTAAGTTGAATTTTGTATGTTCTATTACTAGATTTAATATTGTATTTTATATAAGAAAATGTTCGCAAAGTCGGTCCTGAGCTGGATGTGTATTGTGAATTTTAGTTTTCGCTAGTGCAGCGAGAAACACGCTGTACGCGGGATGTGAGAATTTTCAACTTATGCAAATTAAACAGAGAAGACGGCATTCGCACGCAGCCTCTTCTGAGAGCTGCATGTGTGTGTTCGATTCGAAAGTATATTAGTACGTGAATTTGCTCAGGGCGATATAAGTTCATTTTAAGCGGCCTGAAAAAGCCTGGAACCAGCGTTTATTGCAAACAGGGTTAAAGTGCAGCGGACCATGGTTTATAAATTCTGAAAACGCATTTTCCGAGTGTACACGTAAGTACATTCATTGAGCTATATTTAAAGGCGTCAATTTTGAGATTCGCCAAGTCAACTGCCCTTTCAAGGCCTGCACTTAATCGGGGGTTCCCAGTACGCCAGGAGCGAGTCATGCCATCGAAGCGTGCTGTTTCCAAGGTTATGCAGCAGCCAGCTCCAAATAAAAAGTTTTTAGGTTGGCGTGATAAGGTTGCGTTTAACTGCAAGCTTTTCTAAACGCTAAGGAATTATTTTTATTAGCGAATAATATGGTTGTGGCTTGCACTTCAATTTAAATAGGGCCGGACTTAAATAACTATCGACTTCAGGCAATTTCAACATTGTGCTATTGTTAAAAAAAATACATTTGTGTTCTTTAAACACAATTATTTGAACGTTATTTTTGGATGATGTTTTCGTTGTTCAAGTTTGCAACATGTTTGCGAGTACCCTCAAGCTACATCGCACGTAGTGATGGGCATAACCGGACAATTTTCATAACCGAATTATTTGCATTCGAATGATATTAATAACCGAATAATTATTTGAATAATCATTCGAATACATTTTGGCTCTCGATTCGTTTCGATTAAGTCAGCCGGTTTGCCGGTTGGCGGTTCACCGTCATCTGCATCGACATCGGTTCACTGTCATCTGCATCGACATCGGTTCACCGTCATCTGCATCGACTTCGTAACTTGCAGATAGCAGAGAAACCAAGACATAATATGTACGGTCGGCGCCTTAGAAATCGGGACACGTAATATGTTCTTCTAGTCTTTGGAGTATTCTTGCTCCGGTTACTTCATTAATGTGAGATGGCATTTCATAATTGACAAACAATAAACAATCTGACGTAACAATTAAAACTATAATAACTGTAAAAACCCAGTCTATACACTTAAAAAATACATGCAAAATATATCATAATAGTGTGTAGTGCCCGATTTCTAAGGCGCCGACCGTACATTATGCTGTATGTATTGGAAATTAAGAGGTATTTATTAAGAAGTGTAGAAAGAAAGAAATATGCGGGACCGCTTGCTAATCGTAATAAAAACAGTTGTAAAACGTTTATCTTTATCGATCGGGCGGGTTAAAGGCGGCGCCTCTTGTTTTGAACCTTTGGAGATGTAAGAAAATAAAAAATTGTTTTATAGCTTGATGCGCTTGCAGTTTTTAGGCGTTCAGGTTTGAGGTCCCCAGAATTTAATAATTTGATATTTTTTATGATACGAGGTAGGTACACGATAACCAAATGGTGTTTTCAGTACAACCTGATTTTTTTATGAGTTATGACGTATTTATATTTACAGAATTTTGAGCACTGCGTAGGTCGCTGAGACATGGCACGTAGTACCTTTGAATAGAGGTTTTATATTCAAAGCGTAGTACGTATCAGCATGAGGTTATTTTTCATTCGAATACTTGGAACGAAAACCGAGTTACATAGGTTATTTCAATAACCGGATAACCGGTTATTTTTCATTCGAATAAGCCCATCACTAGTCGCACGTAGGTTGTTTTAGAATTTAATTCTATTTTCTTTTATTTCCTTTGTATTTCTGTGTGTTTTTGTTTGTTTTTGACCTCAATAAATGATATAAAGAAATCGGCTTTTCTTGTTCATTCTTTAAACTTAAGTTTCAGTCCGACCGCACTACTACTGGAATCAGACTCCTGTTTCGGCAGACATAAGTCACTAACTGACATATTAACAGAATTTAATGTTCACTGCGCGAAGTGATAAAAACGGAAAGTAATTAATAAAATATTAAGGAGTACGAGACGTCTTGTTCCAATTTAGTCTCCACGGAAGGGTAAAAAATCCGTATTTCATAAGCTACTTAAAAAAATATAAAATATTATTTTAAATGATATATTTATAAATTAAGGAACTATTTCACCTTGATCTTCTTATTAATTTTATCCTCTACTCCCTCCCCCCCTCCAAAATTATTTTCTTCGGGTCAGGATCGATTCAATGTTGCTAACCCTAAGGTTTACTGTTCTGTAGCAAAGCTATAGGTATTGTATTTTTGACTGACTGCGGGAACGCACGTGTTGAATCCGCTAAAAATGTTTTGTTTAGGAGCTGTATAGGTTCTACTTCTAAGAAGTTGAACTGATTTTGGTCGAATTTTACTTGAATTGCTTTTAGTTTTAAGGGTTTAATAACAAGAACAACTTTTACACTTAGTTGTATGAGAATTGCCACAATTATTGGGTGGTTTAATGCATGGTTGTACAGGTGCGCTCCATTGTACTTGACGCAGCACGGCTAGAGGCAACAGTATTTTTTTGTGTAACCCTAACGTTGACACCATATACACTGAGGAATGGTTTTTGTCTTTTTTTTGCAAGCTTCTTTAACTTAAAATGTGTTTTCTCTTTAATTTTTTTCTGACCATTTGAAATTTGTTCTTGTGGTAATGGTTTGAATGGTTTTGTATTGTAATGGAAGTTGAAAAGTTGCGGATAATAAGTTACATTAAAGGTTTCTTGTTAGGGACTATGGCATTTTTTTTTAATTATCAATGGACGTTAAATTTTTTATAAAATGCGTTTTAAAAATTAGGGTGCTTTAATGTTTGTTTATGAAAACGCTTCTTAAAAATAAAATTAAAACGGAACACTGAGTGAGCATATAATCATACTTCGAATATTTCTGTTAACTTTTAACTACTTCGTCCAGCATTTCTTTAATATCGTTTCCTATTCGTAGCTCGTTTTCTATTTTGCTTTTCAATTCTTCACGCACTTAGGTTTCCAAAGAAAAACATTTTTGAGTTTTATACAAATATAAAATATATAATAGAATATTGCAGATACCGCTGGCCTGTCATTTCAATCAATTTCAATCGTTGGTATTATGAAAGGTAAAGTAATAAAGTCCAGGCCTCACAACTGACATTACCCTTACAAAAATTGGACAATCCAGTGCATTTTTAGTCAAATTAAAGCCATAGGTATTTGCTTTTAGAAGATTTACCTTTTACCAATATCTTAGTGTATAAGCTATTCTTCACTGTCAAATTGGATCGGTTGAGCAGCTTCATCGTCGTCTGTGACTAACAATACGCTGTCGTCTTCTGCATCAGAATCATTTAGCTCGTCTTCTTGTGCAACATAATTTAAGTCTGTTTGAATAATCCATTTCTTCACCAATATCAGCGGAAATGTTACCATCTGATTTCACAGCTACAATTTGCCTTAATTTACGGTGAAAATACGGATCTGCAGTATTACCGTTTCTCTGAGATGCCAGTCGAAAATGTATAAAAATAGCAACTAAGTCGAACAAACTTGCAAACAGGTTGCTTGAGGTTACTTAAGTTGATATGTTAATGGGATGCAAATTTTTCCAACAGTAATTATTCTTAAATATAGTTACGTGTTGTGCCTACTTGCGTCTGTCACGTTTTAATTGTTACCGATCGGGCGCACTACTGCGGTGCCCTCCGTAATACAACGATATGCATATGCGTTATGTAGCATTCCATTAGCCAAGCGGGTAAATTGTCTGAATACAAATTAGATTTCTTCTGGTAGCGTAGGTTTGAGCAGTACCTATAGAATTGTTTAAGAAAAAAGTATTAAAGTAATTCACATTACTAACTACATGGTTTTATTGTTTCAACCTTATTAGAAACAGATATTTTCAGGTATTTTCTATATAATTATGAACATTCGTCGACGGTTATTCAAATATTCGATCTCGTAAAAGTTTTGTTTACAGTGCGATTCTTTGATTATCGATTAACATCGCAAAAATTATTGTAGTTGCAATAATCCCATTTATATGGTGAGCTAAATAGCTAGTATTGACATAGTTATAGTTAGGCCTGATAAAAAGATGTTTAATGTTAACTTTTTATCAAACTGTTCGTCTTGATAATATAAGTCGATTTTTCCGTGTTGACTTCTTTATTTTTACAAAATATCCAAGGGCATCTTTCTCAAGATCGTAGGAACTTATCAAGTCAAGCTCCTTTAATTTCAACTAGAACTTAATCACCCTCGTAACCCAACACCCGACAGTTTCCAAGGTCAGCAGGAGTTTCGCCCTATCCTGAGGTTAGGGCACTCCATCGTGCCCGTTTTTACTAGCCCCCGTAGATTCCCAAATTCTATTGACTGTGCCCGGAGCAGCTTCTTACCGTCCGTTTTTGCGGCCTTTCTCTGGCTGCCCCTTGATCCGAGCACTTGCCCTGTTTTGCAGGGAAGTTCGTCGAGCAAAACCGCACACGACTTGGGGGTACGCAAATTAATACGTCGCCACCGTAAATCCACGAAAGAGTGCTTGAAGCAACAGTTTATCGCCCAAATTAGATCGCGAGGCACAGAGGGAAATTCTATCAGCGTTGGATAGCAAAATTCGCTCCTAATCGAACTTACGGAGAAAGCTCCCGAGCGCTTTTTGCAATGTCGGATGCGGCGAGATTAGTGGTTTTGCGTAAGCTTTTTGGACAGCCCTTTGGATCCTATTACAGTTTAGCCATTTTAAAGAAGAAAAGTTCGTAAATCTTCCAGTATTCATGGTTTATTTCACCAACTTGGTAGCTTAATAGCAGCTTCCGAACTGTTTCGAATGTATTTTTATTTTCGACAATATAAGTAAAGGCTGTTCAAAAATTAATACGTTTGGAGTTGGCTATGCTTCGAGAAAAGAAGAAACACATTACGTTTTTACTATTACTTACACATGCACAAAAAAACAGCAAAGTAAATTGGGGTTTTAGACGAAAGACTGTATTTACACTTTACAGTTAAAATTCAATTCATTACAGGAGATGACTAAAATGCCCACCACCGGATTGAATATATTTAAAGACTCTATTACTGACTCTATTTTCTAAAAACTGAAGCATATTATTTATTTGTTGAAACTTATCAATAAATCATTGTCTTAATTCTAAATATAATTGTTTTATGCTTTTTAAGCTATAACGCTATATACAGATATTACACGGTGTCAAGTCACAAGATCGTGCAGGCCAAGAAACATCCGTGTTGCCGCTAGCAAGGCTATTATGAAAGATCTATCTAATCAACTGTAAGGTTTCATGCTGCTGAAAATGCCCCTCACGTAAATCGTCATCGCGGAGTTCGTTGAAAAATGGTTGTAAAATCTGCTGTCTATATCTTTCTGCATTAATTAACGGTCTCGCACTAATAGCTGCCCCGACATCAATTTTTTCAGCATGCAGAGGTACTTCAACAAACTCATGCGGATTCTCAGCGGACCATGTCCTATTATTTTATTTTTAGTACTCAGTCAACAGCCGTTAGGCCAATTATTGGCATTGCTGTACATTTTGTAAGTTAACAAATCTGTGTTTATAAAAGCAAGGTTCGTCCGTAAAAACGTTTCTCTGAGTACAGTTTTAGTGTTGTTAAGCACACGTAAAAATCACTAACAGAAACGTAGCATATTAGGTATATCATGTAATAGTTCATTAACTGCTGCTAAGCGATAGAAGTATGCGTGGTGTAGGTCTTTGCGTAAAATTGCATGACAGGTCTCCATAGAGAGATTTGCCTGTTGCAACAAGTGCCGAACAGAAGTGTGGAACTCATTCTGCACTTCTGCAATAGCTTCACCTGTATGCTTTTTTGGTCGTCCATCACCTTCTCTTACAACACTGTAACATCCATCCCTTCTTGTAGGGGATGTTAAACTCTACGCTCGTCGGGTAGCTATTAAACAGTCGGAGATAATTTTGGTTCCTCAGATATATGATAGTTTAACATACAAAACACCATCGGGATACAATTAAACAATTTAATTTGTTTAGCTGTGATACACTTAGATATTTCAACATTTATCATTAACAAGAAATTACAATAAACTCGTGTAGACGGCTGGAGCTGATAACCGGCGTTCTTATCTCGGCGGTCGGCCAGGCATTGCAGGTGCGGTTGATAAGCGGCCCCGTTTCTGTCCCTTCACAGTAGGTAGCTGGAAAAATCGAATTAAACGGTCTGCCAATTATACAATAAAACATATCAAGGTTCTGGAGATTTAACTGATAAAACGCGGGTGAAGCCCGGCGTACTGCCTCTAAATTAATTTAGGGGCGTCTGGAAACGGATAAACTAAAAACGCCGCATTGCGTTAATAAATATGACTTCAATTTCATGGTCCGAACGTGATCTCAATGTGCCCGCTTTTCCTCCAAAGCCGGCCGGAAAATTTCGTGCGCTCGGACTATTTTCGGCTGGCGAATTCTGGGTTAATTAGTAATGACTTTAGTGAAGAGGATGCAATATTTAGCCACCAATTCAACTAAGTTCTGGGTTAATTAGTAATGATCTTATTGAAGAGGATGCAATATTTAGCCACCAATTAAACTAAGTCCAGGGTTAATTAGTAATGACTTTAGTGAAGAGGATGCAATATTTAGCCACCAATTCAACTAAGTCCAGGTTTAATTAATAATGGCTTTAGTGAAAAGGATGCAATATGTAGCCACCAATTTAACTGAGGCCCGGGATAATTAATAACGGTAACAGGTCGGGATTCGGCTTTCAGCGAAATAAATGGTTCCGAAAGAATCTCTTCGACAGGAACAGGGATACGGGCAGGTGGGACTGGGAACTGGAACTGGGATGGAAGTCTTCGCTGGGGAAGTAAATTCGGATCTCTGTGTCTCTCTGGGAAAATCTGCTGGAATCTCGTTGGAATCTCCTTTTATGTGCCCTGGAAAAGTTCTCGCGCGACTCGACTCGGTACTTCCTTGTTATCTCTGGACGTGACGTCGGTCCCTGCGCGCTTATCATCTCGTGCATTGACATTACGGAAATTACGATAACGTGAGGTCGGACAAGGATCAAATTTAAATATTATATTAATATTCGGAAATACAAATTTGATCTGCAGGCAAACGTTACAACACTACCACTCTGACGAAACCTTGCTACACATTTGTTTAAAGTTTCTACAAGCTGTGGACGCACAAAAACATAATTTGCATACTCAGTATAGACATTTGCAGCTTTTTACTGAATAGGTCCAAACTGCAACTTTTGTTGCGTTGCGAAAGTCTCTATTGTTCGAAAAAAAAAAAATTTTACAATTTGCATTGCCCAAGCAGAAAGCAACAAATTTATACCTAAAAGGAATAATTTTTATTAATAAAATTTTTAGTGAATAAAATAATTACTTACACTGAAGGGGGAACGAACTTTATTCTAACCTTAGAACGTCAAATGAAGTAATCGAAGGATCAGCTGGTTCTCTGGCTAGTGAACCGGCATACCGTTGCTGATGTTCAATCGAATCAGCGCCAACTCCACGCGTGGGAGTTTTTGCATATCCATTATAATAAATTCATAGGTTGTTCAAGTAAGAGGAATTAGCTGGTCGATGTTACCAATTTCTTCTCTGAAAAGAAGCGATGCGCGTACGTTTCCGAATTGGAAAATTCTGTTTTCCAGCGCGAGTGATCCTCAATTTCACATTCAGATTCGAGCCGCTCAAACTCTTTATGGAAGTTTCCAACTGCGCTCATTTCTATGTTTGTTTGGACGATGGCTTTGATATTCTGAATAGCGGCATTATTGCATGCTAGTTTAGGGAACCCTCGTCAAGCTGGTACATCGGTTACTGCTACCTCGGGCGGTACGGCAGTTTTCCATCGGAACTTCTCACTTACCGATAGTACTGCTAATTTACGCAAGCCAATGAGATTAATAAAAGTTTCGATTTCCTAGCGCCCAGAATTCGGCGCAAATGAAAGTCGGTGCTGTTTTTAGAAGTGTTCGTCGGAGGCATAATTGAGATGGGCTGTTATCAGTTTATTAATTTACCTTCGCAGCTTTTTGCGGCCAAAACGGAACGCGCGAGCCCTGCAAGCGGCACATCAAAGCCGGCATTATTGCGGGCGCGTAGCTTTTGTGGATTTTAACGGGCTAGATATCAATATTAGGGAGAGTAGAGGGGTCTAAATAGTGTGACAGCTTGGTAAAAGTATTGATTGCTCTTGTATTTGCACTGCACGTATAATCGATTGTCTTATACTCAATTAAAAGCATTTTCAATTTCATATAAAACTGGCAAGCCAACCTCACTTTTGTTGTCATGTTGTGTTATGTCTTCTTCTTCTTAATGTAGGCTGAGGGCTTGTTAATACTAACTACTGCTAACCACACAAAGTGTGGATTTATAAGTTACCTTCGGCAGCGACCGGTATAGGTGGCTAGCCTAACCCCTCGAATAAAGGAAGAATGCTCTTCTACAGGGGTGACGACCACCAAATGTAATCTAGCAAACTAGATCAAGAGTAAGGTGACATAATTTGAGAAATTTTTAGAAAAGTAACTAAAACTATTCTGTTTTCAATGGGTTGAATCCTGGTTTTTTTCACAACCGTGGTGCTGTGTTTTGTTTGACGTGGACACCATATTTAAGACTACCTTTTCACCGGTTCGCCCGGATTTAATTTTCTAAGCGGTTTTTAATTCCAAACCTACCTTGTTGTAAGTATCACTTCGTTGGTTTGTTACGTGATTACACCTTTCCCTCTTTCGTCTCTGGTTTACCCTGTTAGAACATTAATAATTTTTCGTAATTTTATTAGTTAAAACGTGGCCAGAAATCCGAAGAAATTGTACTTCTCTTAATATTTCTTTACGTTGTTACTCCTTGTTCTTTTTGTTTACGAATATGTGTAAAGTTCAATAATTTAGGTTGTTCTGAAACAAACGTACCAGCTAATAATTGTTCGACGTTAATTTCGAGGTTATAACGTGCATTGCCTGATCCTACTGGTTTAGTACGAGGTGCGTTCAACTTTCTTATTTTTTTCTAAACAACGACTTACAGTAAGAAGCTGAAACTAATGCCATTTCTCAAAATAGTCGACGCCATGATTGTATAGCCGCTGCGAATAATACTTTTGTGATTTGTTTTGCCTAGTGAAAAATATCTGATGCAAGAGCAGCACTCCTGAGAGAGTGTCCTTAACTGCTAGGTACAAAGTTAGGTGAGGAGGGAGCATGAAAAAGAGCTGCACAGTTGGTCTCATAAATAAATCTCTGATACTGCCCATCTGATGATCAGAAGCGTTGTGTTGATAGACTCTTTTATGTCGCAATTCTGAAGAAGCTTCGTTTTCAAAACATCTTCGTGGGATGTCTTCGTCACAGTAGTGCCGTTGGTTTAAGGATTGAAAAACGGCATCCACGAAAATTGGTCGAAACAGGCGTCAAGGCCGCCTGACACATTGCTACCCGCATTCGCGAAATCCAGCTGGAGGAAACTTTGCACACTTTCAGGCCATCGTGAAGGATGGTGTGCGCATATTCTATAGAAATGCTGACTTAATCACTTGGTCTACTCATGCAATCTTCTTGTCGGACTGGCTGGTGCATGGCAGCGGCTGCTTCGGCGCGTTCCCACATGCAGTTCGGCCTTCTCTGAACTGTCGCATTCGGTCTAGGACGTTTAGGCGCGATTCTTTAGGCGCGCATCTTTAGGCGCGGGGACACTTAGGCGCCACATGAAAGAAATTCACATTATTCTTGATTTTAAAACTTGTTGTTAGGTAATTATTGCAGTAATTCATGTGGCGCCTAACTGTCTCCGCGCCTAAAGTTGCGGCGCCTAAACGTCCAGGCGCCTAATAGCGTCCGCGTCTAAAAGCTTCGCGCCTAAAAGCTCGCGCCTAATAATGCGCGCCTAAAGGTGCTCGCCTAAACGTCCCTTTCCGGTCGCATTCGCCAAAGCGATTTTTCACATTTGACTGACGAGGAATTTAGATATGTATCATTTCATACAAGTCATAATCTTTCATGTTCTTTCAACAAGGATGTCGCCATTGTAGGTATCTCAACATTTCTAACTCCAGATGCTGCCACAAGGGTTTTCTGAGCCGGATAGTTCTACCATCTGTTCTTCAGCTCATCTGCAAAGGATTCCTGCGTGTTTTGAAATACATCCCATGTCTTTATCTGCTTTCATTAATAAAAAAGAAACCTTAGAACTTGAAATTGTTAGATGCTCTCTCTGTATTTTGTTGTTTATTATTCATATATTTAATTAAGTACCTTACGATTTACCTTCTTTATATTTTATACATAATAATTGCGAAATGTTAATTATCCCTACAATGACGTATTTCTAGCTTAATGGTTATTGTTTCTTCTTAAATTGTTATCTTTCAATAAGTCACAAAACAGCATCAACGCTACCGCTGTTGTGTTCAATACAAACTTGTTCGAAATTACTTATTTAGAACTTGCCACGCGCCGTATTTTGTCACTGTAATAACAAACAAGCGAGCATATAAATCATGAAAGTGGGCACGATTAACATTCTTTGCTTCATTACTGTATTGTTGAATACATTCTTATTCATTCTTTTACCCGACTCTTGTATTGTACAGTTTATTCTTTAAACGTTATTCCTAAATTATTGTGAAGAATCATTTATTAAATTCGTATTACGAGTTTATTACAAGTTCTTTTAATATTATTCCCGTTCAACCCCGCTCATCGCCAATCCTCGGCGATCATTCAATATTCTACCTGACAAAATGCACTTGGTATAGCAATTTTTTTGCTACCAAGATTGGGTTTACAATGAAACTGTCACATGAGGCTAAGCCGGCTCAGCTAAGCATCTCACACGTTCCATCTTTCCTATAAATAACAATTCGACTTGAATTTCCAAAGTTTTCTTTCCGAAGATGGCAATCAGAGCATTCGCAACTTTAAAAGCAAATGCATGCCGCTGGCAAATAATATAGGAGTCAGAGTTACTTCGCGACTAGCGAACATATCGCGAGCAGGACGTGCATCTCCAAACAATTCTAACTTAAATTTCTTCCCAACCGAAATATACTCGAATAGATTGGGAGTCGAAAGAGTCAATTTTAAAAGTTACGATTGAAATAGCGCCGAGATGCAGCTGCGCGGAGTCCTTTGGAGCTCTCAGCGAAGTATCTAATTCCATTGACTCAATGAAACATGAAGCCCTGGCGATACGTTATTAGTCGTGTTTGGTGCTTTGCTTTCAAGGATATTAAATGAAGTGATGTTATGTGGGTTAGTGAATCGCACGAAAGTGTTTCACGCAAAGGGACGCGTTTAATTCAAGACGGAGATATATAATACGGTGAGCTGTTGCCGAGAGCGCTGCGTTCGGCGGTAATGAAATTGTTGTTCATGTAAGTAATTAGGTTTGGTTTCATAATGGATTCCCAAACTTTAGGGTAGGCGGAAACAAAGCAAATCTGGAATTAGTTTTAAATTTACATGAAATGCGGCTATGCGATTCTTTTCTACAGCTTTGGCTAATGCTTAAAACGGTAATTGAAAAAATCGAAATGCGATAGAACATTTTGAATGTGAAACCTGACATTTGATTTTGAAGTGAGTTATAGTTGCATTCATAAATTAGGAAATATTCCATGGCCATCCGAGATGAAAATCATATCGTATAATTTATACTTAACAAATAGAAGCTTCATACAAACAGAAGAGATATGTTAGGGTAATTTATACGTAACGAAGTTTATATCTAGTGGGGCTTTCTTGTAGTGGGAATAGGTTCGCTTCATGTCGCCAAATTCTATGTCGTATAAATGTTACGCTGTGGAGCTGGCTTATCGCAGAATTCCTTTCGCTCTAAATTATTATCACAATTTCTGAGCCAAATCCCATTTCATATAAATCTTGATAGATATAAATTTACATTATTCCTATAAGTAGGTAGCAGCTAATCGCGCGTAACAAATATTTAATTTACAAGTGATACGCTATAAATTATAAAGTGGAGTGGAATTATTGCTATAGGGATAGCCTAGTACGTTAGAACATTCAAGTAACAAAACAAATACATACATATAAAGCAGTTCTATGAAGGTAATTTATCCATAGTAGTACCGTTGCGGCCAACTCAAAGTGCACGGCAGATTTTTAGCTTGTAATACGATATTCTAATCATAGACGTCGAGTTTTGACGTTTACGTTTGGCATCAACTGTCATAGAACTGAAAACTCGGAAAATTTCCAGACATTTGTCAGAAGCAGAGAAAATGCGAGCTATTACAAAACTGGAAGAGGACTGGTCGCTGAGTCGACTCGCAGCAGATTTACATGTGGGCAAGAGCTGCATTTTCAAAATTAAAAATCGTTGGCAGCAGAGACTTCTGCAAGAAAAGGTTTTTCAACACCAGAGTACAAAGAACAAAGAATACAGTTTGCAACTGACTATTTGAATGAAATCGACGAGTTTTGGAACACGACTGTTTTCTCAGATGAAAAGGTATTTCAATCATTTACCAATTGACGATTAAGGGTGTGTAGACCACAAAATTCAAAATTTGAAGAGCAATATTTTGTTCAACCCTTAAGGAGTAGTGGACGATTCTCTGTAAACGTATGGAGATGGATCAATGCTCACGGATCTGGGGCATGCTATAGAATTAATGGTCGACTGAACGTTGAAAATTATTGCAACATTTTGCAAAATGTGATGCTGCCATCTGTAAGAGAGGTCTTTCCTAATCAATTTACTTTTTAACAGGCAAGATATTACCTAATTAATTAATTTTGTTTATGTTAACGTAATTGATAACATTATTTTTACAGGATAACTGTCCTGTGCATGCAGCAGGGGTTGTTCATTGATGGTTTGATGAGAATAATATAAATTTATTACCATGGCCTGCAAGAAGTCCGGACTTGAACCCCATCGAAAAGGTTTGCGGGTATTGAACTACAAAAATTTATACCAGGGATTTTGCACCAAACAACGTCGATGAATTATGGGGAAGAATAAGAAACGCTTGGAAAACTGAGAGAAGGATACAATATGGAAACATTGATCAAATCTATGCGAAACAAACTGCAAAGCGTAATACCAATCAAATACTGATACATATTTATTAAATACATATTATACGTATAGTTTGTTTACTTGCGAAACTTTGCTAAAATACAAACATTAAAAAAGTAATACCTATTCTTACAATCACAAGCAACGCCACTGGAGAAACCCCCATTTAATAAGCCGAAAAATCGCAAAAATAACCATAGTAACAAAAAACCGTGCACTTTGAGGTGTCCGCAACTGTACATCATGCATTTATATCCAGGGAAATATAGAAAGTAGCACTTATTGCTAGTCATATTCTTATCAGTGTAAATTTCTAGGATAACAAAATACTTCGTGTGGTTAGGAAAATGTATATTTCATTTATATAAAGCTGAGTGAGGCTTTCTACACAATAGAATTGCTGTGGTTTAATATTCATAAGACATGGAAATTCGACAAGATGAAGGAATAGCGTGTTTTTATACCTAGCGAGATTTGTGCCAAGTGCTACACTGCTGGTAAAATTACGAAATGTAATTTATATGTATTGAAATTAGTGTGAATATCTAGCTGGTTCAATTTATAGGTACGTAGTAGGACTAGCAAAGCCGCTTATGTTGTTAGAATAATTTGTACCTAGTGAGAATACATTTATAAAAAATATCTAGCTGGTGCAATTTATACGTAGCAGGGCCAGCAAAGCCGCTTATGTTGTTAGAATAATTTGTATCTAGTGAGAACACATTTATAAAAAGTGATATCTAAGCTCAACTTATGCGTGGTGCTTGTAGCATGCTTTTGTACAGATCTAGATTTATATGTAAAGAAACATTAATTTAGTGACGGAGGTAGTTTATATACAGCAGAATTTTGGTGGATTTCTATTTTTAAGACACGGAATTTCGACAAGACCTATTGGGCGTGATAATAGAATGTAGTTATACCCAGCGAAATTTGTACTAAGTGGTACTTTGCCGACAAAAACACGAGTTGTAAATATAATTTAAACAAACTGGCATAAATTCGTACTAATTTATAGCTGACTAGATGTATACAGACGTAGAAGCACACAGTTAAACAATCTGAAAATGGCTTTACTCAGAACTTCCCTCGCAAGTGGCTCCAGTGACACAAAATAATTTTAAAATCAAAGAAAAATAAAGGTAAAAATATCTTCACGTTTCTGATAATACTGAAACAATAGAAGGAAACACTTAGTAATGCAAATTACATCAATTTTCAAATAAAGAAGCATTACCGATGAACGATTTCGAACGGCAGTTACTACGAACGCGATTCCAAAGTTTGCCAATATTTCGCAAGCACGTCGCCCTTTCCATACATGCGCCACGGAGCACTCATTGCGTCCTTTCGTCGCGGCTGCTTTAAATAGAACGCATTCTTTGTTGACCTCTTTTTCTGCTTTACAGCATTCGCGCTTGTTGTGTCCCATTTTCGTCGTGAGTTAGCCTCAACGATTAGCAAATTGTTACTTTTATCTAATTCTCAGTTAAAGCAAAAATAAGTTTTTAAATTTACCCCTGTAGAAATTTTACTGACATTTTCTCAGTGTTGTGCCAGGTATACATATACATATACCGGGTGGTTAGGCATACCTCTGAACATAGGCAATTGGCATAGCTTATCACGGATATGCATATTCCTGCTCACCATTTCTATGAAAAAAAAATTTAGTGGTACTAAACTAAAGAGCATAAATTTCCGCGTCGTTTAGTATTAAAAACTTATTGGATAATGTTAATAGCGCATAAAAATATCAATTTCAAAATTTAGATATTCCCAAATATAAGTGAGGTGAATATCTAAATTTTAAAATTAATATTTTTGTGCACAATTAACATTATCCAATAAGTTTTTAATACTTAACGACGTGGTAATTGTAGTACCACTACAATTTTTTCCGTTAAAATGGTGAGCAGGAATATGCATAACCGTAATAAGCCATGTAAATTGCCTATGTTCAGAGGTATGACCAACCACCCGGTATACATATAATGTGTACGCAAAATATCGGCTTTCTCCAAGAAATAGTTTTTGAGTTATACCGCCAACAGACAGACAGGCGGAATTGAGAAAACCTGTTTTTCGTCATCTAGGAACACCTTTTTATTTTTTTATTTGGCTAATGGCACAACATACATAATATAAAACAGTATATACAGGAACACCTGAAATGTGAGGATGTGAAGGAATCACGGAAGGTTATTTTTTCGCGATTACAATAGAACTTCCTTCGTCTTTTAGACGAGGGAAGTAAAAAAACCTATATGTGGTTATGGTAATTTATATCTAGTGTTAATGGTACGTTTTCGTATAAAATAAAATCTCAGCAAAGTGGGAGTTGACTAACTCACGTTAATACTCATAATTTATGCGTAGGCGCGCTATCGTGCTCTTCTAACTATTGAGATGAAGACGTAAGAAAATTTTAACTTAGTGACAGAAATAACTTATATACAGTTGAATTTATGCTGTTTAATATTTATAAAAACGAAATTTCGACACCATAGCAACATATTTAATGCTCGTGATGTCTGTAAAAGGTCACTTTTCCTAATAATTCAACGGGACAGACGGGACAACTTTCCCAGTCGCGGCCAAAGATGGATTGTAAAACCACACCTACTGCGATAGTGACTGCTTTTCAGCCTATCCTCGGAGGAAGAAGAAGATAATTCGACACGAGCTGTTCAACGTGGGAATAGCAATTTATGCTTATTGGCAATAATATGCTTTTGCTATAATCGAGTCGTATTTCAGTTGTTTTAAATATATAAGTCATGTAATTTCAATACCTGGTGTTCAACGTGCTTACAACGTGAATTTATATCTATCCAGATTTATAACAAGTGGACTATCATAATAAAATAACAAGTTGTGGATGTATCTTTGACCTGTTGACATTGTTGCAAATTTGCATCTGACGAAATTTATACAGAGTAGAAAACGGCTAACAAAGTAATTTCCATGATTGGGTAATTCAATATAGAATGGGACTTCTAGTCCCCCATAATGCATATATTTTATGCGTAGCGGGAATAGCGTGCTTTTATACCAGTCGCGGTTTGAGCATTTATATCTAACAAAATTTATACCTTCCTAACAAAATTACAAGTTATGGATATAATTTAGACATATTGATATTAGTGTTTTATAATTTATATCTAGTAGAAATATTACATATTAACTAACTAGAATGGCATTTTGCTAACCCACTTTAATGCTAATAAAATTTGATCGTAGTGATAGAGTTAATTTCTGTGGTTTTATGTTTCTACAATATAAAATTTCGACAAAAGTTTTTTGACGTGGAAATTCATACCTATGGCTATTTATGCGAGGTGGTATTTTTGAAAGTAAAATCACAAATTGTGGTGTGATAAAGGTTACATGGAGTGTGAATGAGACTTAATTAGTTAAAGAAATTTACACCTACTCGTAGTAAAAAGTGTAGGCATTTATACGAGTGAGATCTAAATCGAGTAGAACTTCACTAGGCAACTCCCTTAAAGATTTATACCTAATGGGATTTGGTTTTAGTGTTGATGGTTATTCATAACCAATAGGATATCTGTGGTGTGGTATTTATAAGACACAGAATTTATATAAAGTATGCTCATGAGCGAATAGCTTACATTTATGTATATCGTACTTTATCCCGAATGGCACTCTACTGATAAGATCAGAAGTTGTGGAGGTAGTTTATACATATTGGCATTAACGCAAATAGTTAGAAAGTGACAAGTATAAAAGGCTGCGCGTGCTTTTATACGTAGTGAGATTTATATAAAGTGACACTGTACTAATAAACTCAGAAATTCTAGACGCAATTAATATAAATTGGTACTCGTGCGAATTCCTAGTGTATAAAATGTGTAAAAATTTACATTACGTAGTGTAATTTATACCTAGTGGAAAAAGTGTCCACACGTATCGATATTTATACGAAAGGCTCTAGCGGCGAGCATAAGTAATTTACAACCTGTGGAATTTCTATGGCGTGACATTTATAAGATAAGGAAATTAGGAAAGGACTGTTGAACAAGGACATGCCGTACATTTTTACATCGAGTGTTTACCTTGGTCAACGATTTTGTCAGTATAATTTCGAACTATACATATTGAATCTATCAATAAAATTTTACTTTTTGCAGCGCCCTAGAACAGTTCAAATTCTTTTGCTTATTGGCAGCACTTCAACAAAATCCACGATAATTTATGCTCTGAGAAAATTGTAAATTAAGTTTCCAACTATCCGTTTGATTCGCTTCCTTCCAAACACAATTATGTTTCATTGTCCGGCGACCCAGAGCTACTGCGCGGCTCGTTACGGAATTAGCATTTCCGCCTGAATTGGTTATTTTTGCAGTGGTCAGTGATGCCTGTGTAATTAATCAGTCATTGGCGCGATTAATATATTATCGGTTTACTTCGCAACTCACCGCTGAGCTATTTATCGAGACTGGGCTAACAGGCGCGACTATTTATTTAGCCGATCTAATTTAAAAGAAGACGCCCAATCGAACAAATAATTAAATCGAGCGTAAGCGAACGGTCTGTTCGAATTTCGAGTCGTCGCGTTGGTAAAATAAGCTGCGATGATTAAAGTGGCAATAGGAACTTTATGGCCCGCCGAACACAATTTGCTCAATAGCAAATAAATTAATTTGGATTTAGGTTAGAATTGAGGCAAAGTAGCAATATGGATTTTTAGTTCATTTTTTACACGGTCATCGTTCTTTAAACACCTCGCACAATCGTACTAAAAACTAACAATGTCTTGCAAACATTTATGAAGATGCCTTTGCAACTCCTGCAATAACCGTTTCTAGGAATGAGGGGAAAGGAATTTTATTTAGTACTTCCCTCGGATTATTGGCATAAAATTCTGCGATGGCCTTCTTCGAGACAAGTTTTATTGTTCTGAACACTGCCACATCACATGGCTGTAAAATTCGAGTTGCGTTCGAGTATAATGAAATTATTTCAATGTGCACTACATCACAGTTGAGTCAATTCTCACTTGGGCGTGATTTACATCCATTGAAAAATTGCATAACAGCAAGTGATATACTTTTTCGGTAGTGTCTACATACCTGAAGCAGCAGAAATGGATAATAAAAAATCAGACATACCTGAAAGAAGTTTTATGTGATTGTAAAGGTAATTTGAGTAAATGCGAACCCGCAAATCTTAGACAAAATAAGCATTCTATATAATTTTATCCAATTAAATAACCCCTTCACCTAACAACAACAGGTCAGCTATTAGCAAGTAAAGTTAAATTGTTAATTGAGTTAAATGAAAGGAATATATCGATATACATTTATTTGAAGCGCAGATGATCAATTCTCTAATTCTCCATTTATTGATTAATTTCTAACGCTTACTCTGATCTGCTAAAAATGTGTTGCGTTTGCAAACTACTTTTTTACAGAAGCAAACTTTGAGTCTGTATTGGGAATTAGTAATTATCAACTAGTGAAGCGTTACATCCCGACTAACGCTCCGGCACTCGATGATTAACATTAAATTAGTTTTAAAGACTAAGTGGTTCATGAATTTGAACCAACAGGGAATGGCGTTCGACTTGTTCCCGCGCGGTTTCCACTTTAACAATAACTAGCTGTTCCTAAATCTACAAAACTAACTGTTGGAGCTGACTTGGACGCCTGGGGGCTCCTTTAAAAACAAGTCTTCCCGATCAAAGAAACGGCAATAATTGTTTTTCACAGGAAATACCTACAGAAAATGCTTGCGACAAGGTGGAGCAAACAAGGTTCTAAAAGCTATCAAAAAGTGATGTATTCCCAATATCGGGCAATATTGACCTGGAAATGAAATTCATCGAACACTTTTTGTTTTCATATATTCGCCGCCTGGAACTTGGCACAGCATCACATCAACGGCGGGATGAAACGACTTCTTCAGGTGCTTTTGTTTGCTTGCCCATTGTTTGGGAGAAACAGTTTTTATTTCCGTTTCCGAAAACATCGGAGACTGTTCGTGGTGGTTTTTAAAACACACGACATTTAGAAACCCCCAGAGGTTTAAAAACATTACAGCCGAAGATGATGCTGTTTTATGAAAAATTAGTTAGAAGTAAATCTCTTTGTTCAATCTGTAAAGATTGAAGCATTCGGCAACTGTAATATTTTGGCAGAATCAACAGGTGCATTGTCTGTCTAAAAAATAGGAAAACTGTACAGATTATACGGCAACAATAGCAGCTTGTATAGCCTTCAGTGTTTGTACAACCAAAAGTTACTGACTTCAGGACAACAGCAACCGATCAAGCCCGTCAAGATTTTCTTTTTACTTCCGAAACAGCGTTTTTTCAGCTTATAACCCAGCAACGACGCAAAATTCTAAATTAAAATGCGCCCGCTTTGTAGCACTCATCCAAACCTCCATTCAGAATCGTTTCGCTTTCCACAATTTTCCGCAGCCTTTCGTGCAATAATTAAACGTGGGCCCTCTTTGTTCCGACGTATTTAGCTTGTTTTGCACAAACACGAAATAATGAGGATTTCTTTTGCGTGGCCCTTTACTCGTCAAGGATCCATATTGGTTAAATTTGAAATTGTTTCGGCAGCCGTTGCTAATTTGTTGTTCCTTCGCAATTAATATTTACGGTGATAAATATTCTGAATATTCGAATCGTAATATCTGTGTTTTATCTTAGTTACTTGAAATTCAAGGGGTATTTCATATGCAGTAGTTATCGCTATACAGATTAACTAGGTTAATCAGGCACACTCGAAAACTTGATGACGTCTGCCGTCTTTTAGATATTTAATATCTCATACAAGCACCAATAGTATGCGTTAAAGAACAGCAGAAAGAGAAGGGGAACTGCAAAGAACAGGTAAAGGTATGAAGTTGGAAAATATCTGACAGTTATCAAGCTCACGGGTAGAGAATAAGGATGAAAGCAACCTATTGTTGTAATGAAAATGAAGAAGACAAAGAAAGAACAATAGGATTAATCAGTACAAATACAGCAAAGACTAAGGCTTGATATGGAGCGACACAGCTTAATAGAAACAATCAAAATATATGATGAAAAAGATAGTTACGGGTGAGTGGACAACGACTAGAATGGAAAGAGAGAGTGCAAGAGAAGGGTTAAAAAAGGGAAAGGGATGAAGTTTAAAAGCATCAACTACAGTTTGAAGTTGAAGAAGGGCAGAAAGCTACTTATGTTTGTAAATAAATGAAGAGAAATACAACAAGATCGGGAAAAAAATAATCATAAGCGAATGAAAGCAAAAGATGTCGAACAAACGGAAAATTAAGATAAAACCAGAAAGATGACTGCAGGTGAGTGCGTGAGGCTGGAGGTTTGCTAGAGTCGGGAATCAAAACAGTAGCAGAATAGTTTATTGTAATGAGAGATAGTACTGATCGTATTTACCGAAGAATAGGGTCTAACTGCTCGAGCTTATTGACATCACTGTTACTTATAGCCAAAGGGGCGAATGTCTCTTTCCAGAATTGCAGTCCCATTATGGCAGGGTGAATGGTAAAATACCGTTAGCGCTCAAGTGCAACTAAGAATTACAATTAAGAATTTTGCGGCTGGCCGCAAACATATGTCTAAGGTGATCAGAGAACTGCGAATTCTACGAAAGAAAAATTCCGTTGCTGTGATCGCCACATAGGTACGAATTAACACCAATGGAACCAGGAGAACGGCCAAGTATGAAGTAGAAAGAGAAAATAATAACAATTGCATCTCGTACTATAATTTTAAATAACCTATTATCAGTTGCTTACTTCTATCGGCTATTGATTTAAAAAATCGAAAATAGTTGCGTTAAATAACTCTGCTGCAAGGTTACACCATTATACAAGCTTAAAGAATTATTTAGTATGTTGTAAATAAAGCTGCCAGCGGCTAAACCCAGTTAAGGGTTGGAACCATGGAGTTACATATCTACACATTACATCGTACATTTGGCTTGTAATAAATAGATTGGAGTAATTCGAATGTTGGAAACACCTTCGGCTTAATTAATATTTTACCAAATTAAAGAGCTCGCTTGTATCAGCACGACGCCCCAGAGAAACATTCTATCTACCTAAACGCTACGTGGCTGCGTACATAATTCATTAGGATCATTACACATGGAGTGTTTTGTCCAAGTTCAAAGTTATGATAATGGAGGAATGCTTATCGAGAAAGTGATTCGGCAGACTTCCATCAATATTTGGGGAAAACAAACTAATGGGCGAGTTTGTTTAATCTTCAACAAGACTCCAACTACTGACCAAACTATTAAGGGATAATTGGTGGATTTAACTAAAGAAGTTTATCTTGCGTCCACTCCATTTTTCCTTTGCGATGCGTATCTGAAACGAAGCCCATTTGGTCTAATTACTTAATGACTCATAACTAGGATTATTTCCGTGTTTGCTGTGGAAACGACTTCCGACTCATTTAAATAATTTAAAACCTGCACGGCGAAGTGACATTTACGAAGATTATAACTTAAATAACAATGGCATTCTGTAACTGGAAGCTATTATAATAAATTCCAATTTAGAAGTACTCATACATTATTCACAAGGTCGGCTCCTGAATGTGAGGGCTTCCAGGCGTGCCCTTCGAAATGCTCATTTTCGGAAATTCTTTTCAAAGGCCTGTCATAAAATTCGTGTACAACAAACAGCGCTTACTGGCGATATCGAGGCATTGTTTCGGACTTCGCCGAGTGATTTGTATTTTCGCGCCTTTCAAGACTCCGAAGTTGAACAGCAGGTGTTACTCTTAATCAGTTTTCGCCCTTCGCATGCTTTGCATATTTGTCTAAGATGCGCTTGTAAAGTAGTTCTCGCTTGCAAGAGATAAAACAATTTAGTTCGATTCGAAACATTCCATTATTACACCTAGACTTTCTTGAAACGTTACTGGACACATCAGGAAGTTACTATAATGCAAATAAACCCCTATAGGCTACTGTTGCAATAGTAACCGAGGCTTTTTCATTACGTATCAGCAAGGATTATTAGTGGCTACAAAATTCTGGATCACAGAATGATCTAGTTCTTTGTCTTATCTTGATTATTTTAAATGTAAGCATGGCATAGTTGAACATACCAACTGAGCCATTTTAGCTAATATTTTAATGCACTCATTCTTATTAAAGTTTCCGAAAATGACAGATTTGTGTACTAAAGTGAGAAAGTGTGTGTAGCGAAGCTGTGCCAAACTGCCTGAAAACGTCAGGAATTACCCTTCGCAATTAGATTTGTAAAAATGCCGCCGCTAACCCTAATAAAAGTGAAAATTCGGGGTGCGATAGTTCTAGAAAAAGTGTCAAACACAATTGTGTGCTTGCTTGAAATCTCTTTAAAGCCAAATTTGAGCAATGTCGTCACGCAATGAATGTGAAGAACCTATCAAATGTCGAGCTACAGTCTGTAGACAGCAGGCATCTAACCCTATTGCGCCATGGAATAGATGCAATTGCAGGGAGCAATAAAAGAACAGCCATCCGAATCGAATAACAATAGGCCAAAGGAAAATGTGAGTCAACCCTGCTTGACAATAGGACCATAAACCCGAGCAGGAAATTGTCTTTTCTTAGGCGAAAGTGAATATTTAGATCCTCAGCCTGTGCCCAGCTGGACAAAACCTATTGTATTCAAATAATGGAGAATCTTGCCGCCTTTACACAAACAGAGACACTCTGGTATTCCACAGCATTGCCTCTTCGACCGACTTGCATCACTTTGGCCAAGACAAGAGCGTGGGTGAAATACCTTAGCTTCTAATTACTTAGTTAGATTTCGGCGTTTGCTATACTTTTTTTCGCTATTAATAACTGTATTTTAAAACAAGTTGATGCGTTTCTAAGATGTGTTTGTAATTTGTGCTCTGTTGTAAATAAAAAGGTAGGTTATTGTTTTCTACATTCGTTTCTATCGCGTTGAGCTACCTAATTTCCTAAATGTGTAAGAATATTTTACAGGAAGGAAACGGAACTCGTATCTGTACTTTTAAATCATTTGTGTACTTTTACGAAAACAATTTTTACAATAGTCTAAATGAAAATGTGCCTGAGGGAAGTTCGGAAGTTATCTCGAATATAATTTCCGATGCGTTACTTCCCCGAAAACTCGTTAAAATCCCGAATCGATGCCTTGTGTATCGCTAATTAATGCAATTATTTTGTGCATTCCCAGCAGCACAATGAAGGAAGCAAAGCGGCAGCTCTAATTAAACGCCATCCACCCGAACCGTTACAAATTATATTCGCAGTCCTTGCTTGCCTTATGACAATTATCAAGTACCAATTACAGCAGTAGTTCAACTGTACAGTACGGGGCAGATTAATTACTCCGTCGCCGGCTAATTAACTTGAAAATAATTGCTATTTGGTCATTACCCTTCCCGTTGCGTTGCAAACGTGTTAATTAGCTAATAATTAGCTCAATTTGCTGGCAGGCCTGCAATCCGACTGTTTGGCATTTTTTGTGTGAGCCCAAATCTTTAATTTATTGGGCGGCAATGTGATCCCGCAGGCCTGCGTTTACGCTTAAGAGCGTTATGGATTTTACGCCGAATAGCGAAAAACAACAAACCCGCTCATGAACCGAGAGCAGTTTGTGAATGCACGCTTGTTGGAGCATAAAATTTATCGGAGTAGTATGAAATTAAGCGAACTTTCGATTTAAAGCGAGCTCTGCTGACCTACTTCGTGATTATGGCAAAGGCTTTAGAAATAAAGTGTTTTACCGAGGTGGGCACTCGCAAATAAAAGCTATCAAATTATTGGATAGTTCCCGGCCATTCGCGTTTTTCCACAGCATAGAACTTTTCAAATGAAATGAATGTTGAGCAGAGTTGGGAACTGCACCTTTCAAGCTGGATTTCTGTAGGTTATTGCTTTGGCACCAAGCCATTTATACGCCAACATATTCGAACAAATTTTTACCATTCGTTAACAAACTATTCTATTCGAAACTCAGTAATTTCAAACCCAACGGAGGCTGCACTTTACAGGTTCGAATTTTGTAGGTTATCGTCTTATCTAGTGATGGGCATTACCGGACAATTTTCATAACCGAATTATTTGCATTCGAATGATATTAATAACCGAATGATTATTTGAATAATCATTCGAATACATTTTGGCTCTCGATTCGTTTCGATTAAGTCAGCCGGTTTGCCGGTTGGCGGTTCACCGTTTTCTGCATCGACATCGGTTCACCGTCATCTGCATCGACATCGTAACTTGCAGATAGCAGAGGAACCAAAACATAATATGTACGGTCGGCGCTTTAGAAATCGGGACACGTAATATGTTCTTCTAGTCTTTGGAGTATTCATGCTCCGGTTACTTCATTAATGTGATATGACATTTCATAATTGACAAACAATAAACAATCTTGCGTAACAATTAAAACCATAATAACTGTAAAAACCCAGTTTATACACTTAAAAAATACATGCAAAATATATCATAATAGTGTGTAGTGCCCGATTTCTAAGGCGCCGACCGTACATTATGTGTTACAAGCAAACTGCGCGCTACGCGCACGTGAAATAGGATACGCGAAAGGTCAAGATCCGATCCGAGCGCTAAGATAAGAAAAACAAAACCTAAACAAATATAAACATCTGTGAAGCCGGAACGTGAGATTTTATTTTGTGCCACAGATGCCACAGACACACATTAAGGAAAATTATATTATAGATGTATTGGAAATTAAGAGGTATTTATTAAGAAGTGTAGAAAGAAAGAAATCTGCGGGACTGCTTGCTAATCGCAATAAAAACAGTCGTAAAACGTTTATCTTTATCGATCGGGCGGGTTAAAGGCGCCGCCTCTTGTTTTCAACCTTTGGAGATGTAAGCAAATAAAAAATTGTTTTATAGCTTGATGCGTTTGCAGTTTTTAGGCGTTCAGGTTTCAGGTCCCCAGAATTTGATATTTTTTATGATACGAGGTAGGTACGCGATAACCAAATGGTGTTTTCAGTACAACCTGCTTTGTTTATGAGTTATGACGTATTTATATTTACAGAGTTTTGAGCACTGCGTAGGTCGCTGATATATGTCACGTAATACCTTTGAATAGAGGTTTTATATTCAAAGCGTAGTACGTATCAGCATGAGGTTATTTTTTATTCGAATACTTGGAACGAAAACCGAGTTACATAGATTATTTCAATAACCGGATAACCGGTTATTTTTCATTCGAATAAGCCCATCACTAGTCGTATCGTCAATCAATTGAAACTATTCTACACTGGATATCTGCAACTTATTGCTTTTTTATCAGTTTATAAAAGAACCTATCCCAATAAATTTACAAGGCATTCCAATTTTATTGGTTAACTAACTATTCTGTCGAAAAACAGATTTTCTAATAAGAACTATAATAACCAAATACTTCAAGAATAAGCTAATGCTGCAATTCAAAAACCTGTATTATTTTTTTTCACTAAGCTATTATAAAATAATCAATTTAAACACTTCATCTATTCTTTAACACGTTATTTATTTTATTCGACGAATAGATGTATATTAAGTATAATAGAGAAATGCACCAAATTTCTGAAACTTTATCCGATATATTGAAACACTTTCTAACTAATTGTTTCGGTAGGTACTACCGAAATACCTACAATAACGAATTAGTTTCAAAAGCAAATTAAAGCTGCACCTTTTGGACTGAATTAATAAGCTCTCAAAGCATCTATAAGCAAATCTATTCGAATAAATTTATATGACATGGCAAGAACTTGTTAATAGCTATAATTGGCGTTTAGTTACAAAACAAGGGGAGGCTGCATTTGTCGCACTAGGTTTCCGTCATTGCTTTGCCATCAATCTAAGTATTTATAAACGAATGTAACCGAACATGCGTCGACTATGTTTGAAACATCGCTAGCGGACTGTTCTATTCTGTTGCCAGTAATAATAGTAATTACAACTAAATTTCTCCACAGTACTTGTATTCTACAAACGACCTTTCTCTATATTATTGTTTGGCTACCAATTTATTTATAAAGGAATAGAATAAATTTACATGTGTATCAACCAATGGCCAACGAATTATTCTGCCTGATAGACACTAGTTTAAACCTAAAAGGATCTTACTCAACAAATTTAGTCGTTTACTTCAACCATCGGCACTGTTCTATTCTAATGACAATCATTTAGTAACTGTAATAACTAATTTCTTTCATAGCAAAGCAGCAACCAGGCCATCTCTAAGCAAATATATTCGAACATTTCAAACCTTGGAACTATTTTATTTCATTGACGTTAATTTAGTAACTATGAGAAACAATTTGCTCTACAATACAGCAACGTTTTACTGTTCAAACTGGATTTCTCAATGTTATTGTTTTGCTACCAATCGATTTATGCAGGAATCTATTCAAATAAATTCGCATGCTTCGACAGGCAGTAATTTAATAGCTACTAGGACATTACTAAGCAAATATAATCGAAGATTTTTCCCCTGGGAATAGTTGTACTCTAGTGACAGTAACTATTAGTTATAGTAACGAATTTATTCCGCAGTAATGCGACGTTGCAATGCTCAGACAAGATATTATAAAATAATTCGTTCGAAGAAATGTACATGGTATTTCAAGCAATGGTTAACGAAGTGTTCTGTTCGATAGACAATCACGTACTAGCTACCAGACCGGCACTAAGCAAATATTACCAAACATTTCAAACCTTCGAACTATCCTATCCAAATGACCAGAATTTAGTAACTATTAAATTTAAGTTGCTCCACAACACAGCAGCATTGTAGTATTCAAACTCCACTTATCTATGTTATTGATTTGCTACCTAGTTGTTTATGAAGGAATCTATTCGAATACATTCACATGATATTTCAACCATTTCTTACCAAAGTATTCAGTTGAATACAGGCATTTACCAACTACCAGGCCATTATTAAGCAAATATAATCGAATCTTCGAGCTATTCTATTCTATTGGCGAAAATGTTATTAGTTAGAAGTAAGTACGAATTTGGTTTAGAATACAGCATTGTAATGTTCAAAATAAATTTCTATATATTATTCCTTTGTTGCTGAGTCATTTAGTAAGAAATGTGTTCGAATATGTTTACATTGGTATTTTAAACACTGATTAACGAAGTATTCTGTTAAATGGTAGTCAGTCATATAACAGCTATCAGGTCATTGCTAACCCAATATATTCAAACGTTTTAAATCTTGGAACTATTCTATTCCATTGACGATAATTTAGTAACCATATGAGCCAATTTGCTCCATAACACAACAGCATTGTATCGTTCAAACTAAATTTCTCTGTTATTACTTTGCTACCAACATATTTATTAAGGAACCTATTCGAATAGATTCAATAGGACATTACTAGGCAAATTCAATCGAACATTTCAACCATTGGAATAGTTCAACTCTGTTAACACTAATTTAGTAGTTAAATATAATAAAGAATTTATTCCAAACAAGGCAGCACTGTACTGTTTAAACAAGATAGCTCTAAAAGAATTCATTCGAACAAATTCATGTGGTATTTCAATCATTGGTTAACGAAGTATTCTGTATGATAGTCAGAAATTTAGTAGCTACCATAAGGCAGTGTACTGTTCTGTATTATATTGCTTTGTAACTAAGTCATTTGTTAAGGAATATATTCGAATAAATTAACATGTTAGTTCCAGCATTAAGTAATGAATTATGCTGTTGGGTAGACAGTGGTTTATTAGTTTGTTATCAGGCGACTACTAAGCAAATTTAATCGAAAATTTCAAACGTTCGAACTATACTATTCCATCGACACTAATTTAGTAATTAACTATGCGAACCAATTTTCTTCATAATACAGCGGCGTTATATTTCTCAAACAAGATTTGTCTATGCTATTGCTTTACTACCAACTCATTGAATAAGGAGTCTATTCGAATAGGTTCACATGGTATTTCAACCATTGGTAATAAAGTATTATGTTCGATAGACTGCCATATACCAGCAATAAAGCCATCACTAATATATTCGAACGTTTCAAATATTGGAACTATTCTATTTCACTGCCGCTAATTTAGTAACTATATAAAACAATTTGCTTCATAATACAGCAACGTTGTGCCGTTCAAACTAAATTACTCTGTTATTGCTTTGTACAAACTGATTTATTAAGGAATTGTTACGTCTCTTACTACTTGGAGTAAGGATGTACACTGCAGATGTGAAGGAAAACTTTCACTCTTCAAACCAACACCTTTTATTTGTGTATAGAAAACATACATTTTAGTAACCCAAAATGGAACTGACATTTTTATCCCCCCAAAACCATGCGCGCCGTTGCCCGGCAACCAGGTTGGCGCGTGCGCATAGACACAAACAAATTAACTTTATACGATACATCACAGGAATCTATTCGAACTAATTCACATGCTTTGATAGGCAGTACTTCATAGCTAGTAGGATATTACTAAGAAAATGTAATCGAACATTTCAACCATTAGAACGATTCGAATTTATTGACTCCAATTTAGTCATTATAATAACGAATTTATTTAACAGTAAGGTAGCTTTGTACTGTTCAGACAAGATATTTCTAAAACAATTCATTCGAATAAATTCACATGGTATTTCAATCATTCGCTAACGAAGTATTCTGTTATATAGGCAGTAATTTAGTAGCTACCAGAAAACAATGTACTGCTATCTATTATATTACTTTGTTATTAAATCATTTATTAAGGAATATATTCGAATAAATTTACGTGGTAGTTTAACCATTGGCTAACGAATTATGTTGTTGTATAGACATTAGCTTATTAGTTAGCAAACCGCTACTAAGCAAATTTAACCGAAAATTTAAAAATCTTTGAATTGTTCTCTTCCGTCAACACTAATATAGTAACTAAATATGAGAACCAATTTTCTTTACATTACAGCGGCTCTGTATTGTTTAAACTAGATTTCCCTATGTTATTGCCCGGGTATCAAGTAATTAATTAAAGACTGTATTCCAATAGGGTCACATGGTATTTCAATCATTGGTTAGCGAAGTATTCTGTTCGATATACAGTAACTTACTAGCTACCAGGACATTACTAAGCAAAGCAAAGCTATTCTATTTCATTGACGAAAATTTTATTAATTATAAGTACCTATTTGCTTCAGAATACAATAGGATTGTACTGTTCAAACTATATTTCTCTATGTTATTGATTTGCTACCAAGTCATTTATTAAGTAGTCTGTTCGAAGAAATTCACATAGTATTTCAACGATTAGTTAGCTAGGCATTTTGTTTGGTAGACAATAATTTGGTAGCTACCAGGCCATTACTAAGAAAATATACTCAAAAATGTGGCACCGAACTATTCAACTCCATTTTCAGTAATTTATAAATTTTTAGAACTAATTTGTTTCATAATACAACGGCGTTAAACTGTTCAAACTAGATGTCTCTATGTTATTGTTTTTCTATTAAATCATTAATCAATTGACACTAATCTAGCAACTATAAAGAGTAACTTCTCCCACAACATGATAGCATTGTACTGTATAGTACCATGAACACTTTTAAAGCCTCTAAAATTATAATAAGAATTATTAACCTTTCCAGTATTTTATATAATATTTTACCAGATATTCTATAAATGTGCTAGTTTAATTTTTGCAGTTTGAATGAACAGCATTGATTTTGATTTAATAAACTGTTGAAACGTTATTAAAAATACTATTAGCTTGATTGAAATATGTATTTATTTATTTCGTACTCAGCCAGCAGCCGTTAGGCCAATTATAGGCATCGCTGTACATTTTATGGGGACTTCCAATCCCACTAATGACTGTCATGATGTTATTATGACATCCGGGACCAACTATTTTCGTGACAGCCGTATCACGAGGCGCCGAGAGAATCAGCCCCGGAACCTTATATAAGATGTAATCAGTGCAAGTTTAGAAATATTTATTAAAAATGTAAGATGAATGAAAACAAAAGAAGAAGGTGGCAAGGGAAGCCAAGCTGTAGGACGTGTTATTTTGTTATTTAAAGGCGAATAATCCGGCTTGTTACAGCAGGCCAACGAAGAGAAAGAGGAGCCCCTGTCCGTCGGGGGACTTGCTGTGAGTCGCCTGGTGTTTTATTTTGCATTACGGAAGCCCAACAAGATTAGAAAGTTATTCTAAAAATAGAATTTGGTAAAATTTTTAAAGTGGAGTTGGTTTTTCCACATTTCTGGAAGAAGCGCATCGTGAGCATTTTGTTGTGGCATCTATTTACTTACGTTTGTTAAATCACTTAATCAACGGACTCTTACGTATTCACTGATGTAATTATTAATAGAAGCCAACTTGTTTTGATAAATTGTGAGATGGAGCGCTAGTTTTGTTGCTATAATTTGAAAGATCTAACTTTGTAGCGGTACCATTGGGTAAAAAAGCGGTAATTTAGTAACTATTCTTAAAATAAACCTATGTTTTTTTTTGAACGCCCCTCGTTGCTGCCTTAAAGATAACAAATACAAATAAAGCTTAAATTCTTCAGCCGTAAAGGTGCAGTCGTTACTGTGCCATGAACTGAGTCGATATTTGGCATCCGCCTCTGGCTTTTTACAACGAGGAGCGAGTAAGAATAAACTACAGGGGTTTTTTGTGTAGGAACTCAGAAAGCCACCACGTACAGGCACATGCCTAGCCACTTTGAACCACTAGGGCTTCCGAGGGCTTCTAAAGTAATACTTAAAATGCACAATACTGTGAGAAATTGTATCAAGAAAATGTTTTGGAATAACCTGCCGGCTTCAGGGCCACAGGGCTGCCAGCTGAAGCAGTTTATCAAGCACCATCACTTCGAAACTTCTTAGGAAAGGGATGGATCACGGCCGATGTCTTTTTCGTTCGATTGTTTGAAACTGCCGAAACTGCCGCAGCGAGTATGTAAAATACAGCGAAGGCGAGCCGAGGATATGAAGTAGAAAACACACAGCGAAGGCGGAAGTTAATGGGGCAGCTCCGGAAAAGCATGCGAGGAGAACGTAGGACATCGTGGAGGATTATGAATTCGTGTTCGGAGTTGTTTGTTTGCGGGACCAGTCGAGACTAATGTTATTGCCGCCATAGAGATTTCTGATCGTTATACAAACGCACGAGTATTTTAAGTGAAGAAAGGGAGTAGCAAAATTAAAAGTCATAATGGGGAAATTGTAATATTGATAGATCAAATTCTGCTCATTCGACTGCAGCATATCTATTATAAAATATTAATCAATCTCTAAGATTAGCAGATAATGCTACATATGTCAGTGAACTCACCATTTGATGTGATGACTCTTTGATAACTTAATATGCAATAGACAGTTGACATGACTTGGCATTCTAAAGTACTCAAAGTAAAATCATTGCAGAGAATTATCTAATTGACAATACACGCAATGATAAATTATATTGTTATATTGCAATCTCGTTAAAAAGCGTAGAGGCGCAGGAAGGGGGGGGGGTTATATGCTTCTTTAAGATTATTCTCATCCCGTATGGCTATGGAATTGTTCCTAATTTATGAATGCAATTATAAGCCACTTAAAAATCAAATGTCAAGTTTGACCTTTAAGTGTAAACATAGTTGCATTCATAAATTAGAAACAATTCCATAGCCATACTAGATGAAAATAATTTTTAATCATGTTTTACTATCGTACCAAATTGGTACAAAGCAATCAGGTAAATTTATGAGCGGCAACTGCTTATATAGAGCCTGGAACTGCAGTGAAAACAACAAGACATCTACTTCTTTGTCATCAGAGAAACTGGACTGACTGGGTCGGAGCTTACCTTAATTTCGAAAAATGCGTCTTATTTGATCAGAACAGAGATCGTCAAGTAAAGAGTAGCTAAATTATCAAAATATTTATTTAGATCAATTGCTTGGTGCTAGCCGGAAGTCAAATCATAAGCATCTGCAGAACAAGACAATGCAGATGCACCTATGCATATTATTACCATATAATTTTACAAGACCAATAAACAATTTGCAATTCTTTAATGTTATCTATTTACCCTACAGCTGGGCAGAATAAATATTTAATCAAAGATTGCCTAAACTATTCGCTGAAGGCAATAATCTCACCTTACTTTCGTCGAAAACCGACAAATATCCGAATTATGCGCAATTTTAGCAAACCAAGTAACGTCGATTACAAGAGAGTCAGCATTTTAGTCGATACTTTTTTCATTGTGGGTTTCGTTTACAGCCAGTAGAAAAACTAACTCAAGCCACTGCGTTGCGAGAATGATAAGGTGCTGAATTTCATAAGCTGATAGAGCTATCAGTTTCCGGTTGATGCTGTATAATACATTTCGTTACAACGGTTAAATATCAAGCTTCATAGTAAGTATTCCCATATAAACATTGATAAAACGTTTTGTAAAGTATATGTGCTCTCACAATTTAGCTATTGTGTCCCTCTCTATCGAGCTTTGGTAGATGAGCTGACAGCGGAAAGATTCAGAAAGCTCGAAATGTTTGAGAAACATTTATGGGATTAGGAAATACAAACGTATACAGGCAAGCTTTCTGATATTGGTTGGTTGAATATGTATGAGAGATGGAAATTTTATGATCTTATAAAGCATTTGTATTATTGAAAGTACCTACCTCCTTACTTCATGATTTTCATAGTATTGCAATTCCTTTTAGGATTTTTATTGCTTCTTCATGCCATACTACGTTTGGTCTTTGCACAGGTACACGTAGGTGGTTTTTCTATTAACTCTCTGTTGCCTGTTTTTGTGTTCTAATGAGGCATTGGCCTTTAATATTTGCATATCTTAATTCAAGGGTAGTTGGAAGAGTAATCTGGTTAATTTCAAGCTGAATCTAGCCTTGTGACAGCTTTTGTAAATGTGCTTCTTTGTTTTTTAAGGCACTGAACAGATTGATATAATTATTGGAAAATGGAAATTTTAGTTTACTTTAATAGAGGCAATACTCAATCTCTCAATTGCTGCTACATACCAAGGTTTTCAAAATTTCATAGTTTTGCTATCTCTACTTCCAAAGTTTGTCTTTAGCTTCCCTCTTTTTGCGAAAGAGTACAAATTGGATGGCGAAAGGAAGTTCATTAGAATAATTTATTCGCGCCCATTAAAGTTGAAGCAATTTAAATTAGTGGGTGCTAATTTTGTAATAGAGTTATTTATGCGCCCAATCCCTACTTTTATTTTCGCCCTTAATTTGAAACGAAAGTTGCGTCGTTAATCTTACTATCCGGCTATTAGATGCGTAAACGATATACAGCGTAATCTAATTTATTTGTCACATAATTCACACTACGCTGCAGTTTCATTACGGCCCGGCTTCTTTCACTCGACGAAAACATCCCCCAACTGCTTGTCGGCTCGTTCTTGGCGATAAAATTAACAAAGCCCCGTTTGCGGTTTTTTGTCTCAAAGCTTGTAGATAATCTCCATTTTTACTCTGTAATCTGAACTCTAATTATTATGCCCCGTTTTGCTGTCATTCTGATTTTGTGTAATTAAAAAAGACAGAATAGATTGTATGATATCGTCAGAGTTTCACGAGACCCCAATATTAGTCTTAGTTTTGTCTTGATTTTCAGGACCCAAAACCAATACGGAATTTTTAAAGGCAAGACAATATCAAATTGCAAGTATTAAGATTCTAAGCTTTCGTAATGGTTTGATTTGTACCTTAGCGGACTAAGTAACTCTTAATTTTATGCTCGAAGCACACCCCTTTTGACTGTCAATTTTAAAATGTAAAAGAAGGAAGATTATCCACAACCGTTTGAGCGCGTCTAAAACAATTTAAAACGCTGCAACAAGCTAAATAGGTCGCAATGGAGGAACAAATGGGGAGATCCTATTTGTTTGTTTGGTCACCAAACGTCCAAATCCGGAAAATTATTAGGCGACACCTGCCGATCTAAAAGTAGAGATGACATGGACAGTTTTCCAACAAGAAAAACTAATCGCCTGTTGATGGAAACCTACCTGAATATATACAATGCTTGGTGCTTTACCCTTTATCTACTTACAGCTTTACACTCAAGTCACAGCTTGTCAAAGTAAAGAACGGCTATAACATCAAAAAATATATTAAATTATACAGCGCAGCCCAAGCCGGCTCAAGATAAGTTTTTGAACAAGTTGACTCGTAATCACCTAGTGCGCTTTGTTTTTTAATAAATATATGATTCTGTGTGACTTGCATGGCGAAGAATTTAAATAATTGCATATTTAAAAAAACATAGGAAAAAATAGAGAAAAAAATTTAGGAGCGTGTAAAATGTGTGTGTTATAAAATTAACCACGCAAAGGAATAAGTACTATTTACGAAGTCTTGTTCATACGGACGTCCCCGTGTAAGCGATTTCAGGACTAGGCTAACTTTCATTTCTCACTTTCACAGTTCCTTCGTAACATCTGTGGATAAACATAACCTAAAACACTACATCAAACAGGGCTTTACGCAAAGAACTTAATTAAGTCATTGTTCCTTCACTAAGCCCGTTCTAAAAAATATCTCTCCCGCTATAAAACCCAGACAAACAAATTATAGTGTTTGCTGTGGACTGAACCGGAGACACTTCTTCGCATCTGACATGACATGCAAATGCGAGCGTCTTGCACACGCGGAGTCCGCATCTGCTTCTGTCATAAACCAGTAAATAAACTGAACCGAAGGAGGAAAAGTAATTCAGCAGCTCCGTCATATTCCCCGTATTATCCGAACTTGTATTGGGATAACTCAGTTGGGCGGAACGCGTTTCGAGGACCTTTTTGTGCGTCGTCATTAGGGGCGATAACCCAATTCTGAGGGCGCGTTTGCGGGATTCTATGCGATTATCACATAATTATACAATTTTTGTTTTGCCTTTCAGAAACCTGTAATAGACGCGCGTTGATTATTTTCTGAAATAAAACTGCTTGTAGATAAATACAGATCCTGTTGTAATTACAAAATGCTACTAATTCCTGATAACGTGTACGTAATACAATTCTACTTGATGCTTTCTATATAAGTGCTTGGTTTAGACTCGAACGTTGCATTAAAGTAACTGTTACGTAAGTTTTTAATTAAAGGTAACATTAATATTAGAAACAACTAGCTCATAGCATAATGCCGTGGAAGTAGAAGTCGCAGAAAAAAGAATAAACAGCAAGTCTACATAATTATATATAATGCAACAGTGGGTTCTTGATTATCAAATAATCATTTCTGTTTACACGAGATATATTGTTTGGCAATTACCTAAAATAATACATCTAGTATAAACATAAATTATTTGATAATCAAGGAAACACGAATTACATTCGGCTAGACTATATCACGAGTCAATAAATAACGTTTGAACAGTTTACTTATAAATATTAAAAGTACAGTTAGTGTGGCTGCTATGACGACTACTTTCAGCAGATAACGCGATGTTTGGAATGTATTTGACTATCAGTTATTAGTCAGGAGAGTATAAGACTATCACCGTTGGTATGTACATTATCAAAAGTTAGTACATGACTAACTATGCAATTTACCGTTTTTCATTGGTTATTGTTATAGGGAGTGATATAATCGTTATAGGCAATAGCAAACCATAAACGGATTTCGCTGCATAGTTAAAGAAAGCGTGTTAAAAAGTGATATAGTACTTAAGTAATTTAAGAAAATATATGTCGATTTACAGACATAGCCACAAATTACGACCTTCTTTTGTACGTCGCTTGTGAAACAGTCTTGAAGAAAGCCCGAGCAGTTGATACAAGGCGCCACCGGCATTGCTCAGGGTAGTAGAGATAATACAGCAAACAAATGTAAGGCTTAAAACATGAAGTCAAACGTTTAGAAGAACATTGCCCCAATAGTTGTAAATCGTGTTGCAGGTTAATAGATAGACGTATGTCCGACGAAACAACTCAAATGCACCCCGTCTGCATACGATTGTTTGGATTGGGGCGGCAAAATAGTTGCAATAAGAAAGATTGAGTAACAGCGACACATAGTTTACCATAGGACAACTAATTATAGTATTAAAGTTAAATTGGAAGAGTTAAACACTCAAGTGAAAGTACAGTAATGCAACTAAGTGAATATGGTCAAGCAAATACTGACATAATAAAAGAATAAAGCATTAAAGATAAGACACTTATCTAGCTAGCAATAGTAAAAAGCAAAGGTATTTAAGGATGATGTTATCTGCCGACAGCAGGAGCTCTTGTTATTCGGATAATCAGCAAGGCAAAACAAAACATTGAAGCGAAATTACTACAATCCACTAACGAAATAGTTTATTAATAAATAATTAGCAATATACTGTAAATCTAAATAGTAATAAAAGTGATCGAGGTAAAATAATGTAGAATATAATTTCCAGTTTTGTGGTTTAGAAAATGATTTCCCCTCGGCGGTATATATGCTGCATCTGGAACGCATCGAGGTGTTTACAAAACGGAAGCAAGCCCTAAGCTTTCGTTTTGTAAACACCTCGATGCGTTCCAGAGTAACTATAGAAGAACAAAGTAATCTAGGACAGCTTGCTTCACAGACGTAACTCTGACTGCATAAAAATTGCGACTACATTTTTGCATAGTGATCAGAGAGCCAATGCTGTCAAAATTCTCAAGAAAATAGGCCATAATCGATGAGATGCTAATAGCAGCAAAGCATTCCATTTATAGAGCCAGTAAAATGGAAGCAGAGACAAATTTATCCTCTTGTTAGGGCCTACACACATTTTGTACTAAGTACACGCAAATCCTAAATCTGCAAATAACCTAAATTCATACCACTGTACAAAAATATTGAAAAACAAATTTTTAATCCCACTTGCCTTTTACTACCTCTAGGAACATTACTCGCTTTCACATTGGAATGCTTTGCTACATTTAACGTCTTCTCATAATCGCTCATTGAGATATTGCTCCAAACAACAACGGCGCGAAATGAAAAGGACTAACGAAACGCCAGTAAAAATCATCTCCTAAACGCATTGTGCAGAAAAAACCGTATCGTAAAATTTCGAGTTTTACGTGTCTGCCAGAGTTTTGCGTTTCCTTTGATAAATTGTCTCTTTCATATATAAGTATAGGATGAAACTTTTCTGAAAAAACTTCAGGTAATAGTGGCAAGTCATGAGTTAGTGTGTTTTAGCATTACATGTTAGGTGACGCACGTCCATTGTTCCTATTTGCAGTATTCTAGCTAAGGGAATTTTAGAACCCATAAAATTAGCAACAACCGATTCAATTGTAGGTCGATTGTGTTTTTGAGAAGCCTATTTGAATTACAACCAGTCACTTTATGTCGTCCAACGTTTCTGAGACGTACAGTACATGCACAGCGAAATCCTAACAATTAAAATTCCTAAAGCAATTTTTCTTATTAATAAATCGCAGTTGAAGTAAATAATAAAACGTCTCGAATTCATACTTTCACGTTAGCAACGTGTACTCCAATGACATATGAAAAACTATAACCCTGTGGAATCGTATCGCAAAAAGCGTGTCACAAAAACCCAAAGTAACTGGCACTTCCTCCACTCGATAAGGTTTCTTACGGCTATTACAACATCGTCGATATGTTTTCCTGTAGCAACTCCCGATCTGCTCAGAAAACCGAATACTTTGCACAGAGTTTCGCACTTAAAATATTATCTTATAGCCATGTTTCCGTTAGCAAATAACAATCATAACTAGATAATACTGAAAGTTGACTAACTTTGGCGTTGAGCCCATTCGTATTTTGATAGTATATTAAAGAGAATGTAAATAGGCATACTTTCAGTAGATCATATTTTAATAGCACTTGAAATTAATAATCCCTCCGAGTATTCATAATCTTTGTAATGCAATTTTTGCAGATAGCAAATAATGTTCCTTAATGTATATAGGACTCTTATCGCGGTTTGGAGTAATGTCACTATTTAGAATTTTGCATTATTGCGCGTTATTTATAACATATCTCTCACTAGCCTTAGATAATGGAACTACAACTGATCAAGGTTTATTTGACAACTTAAACGCTCCACTAAACCAAATAGAGTGATAGGCCACAAAGAGAATAAAAAAGAAAAGCCAAAATTAAATATAAACAATATGTTTATCCAAGATAATGGTCTCTGTATCGAAAAATATATCGAGCGAACCCCTAAGAAGATTAAGAAACAAAAGGATATGGACCGCAAAAGTATGCAATCGAAAACACAGCATTTTTAGTTAATGCGATACGAATGCCAACTCAGACACGTTAATTGAAAATTAAAATTCTAAGCTACTCGAAATAAAGATCTAAAGTAAATTGAGGTTTGGATCAACGGTCCCAGGTAACTGTCACATTAATAATACCAGGTTCTCGAATGCAAATTAAACCCAAAGTTCAAGTTGTTACATATAAATTATTACAATACATTCAACGGACAAATAGAGCGCACAGAATCGATTGAGAGAAGTAGAAAAAATGGTAAGAATTCAAGAGCATCACCTAGCACTCAAAAACTATTGATTAACGTTACATGCGGACGCATTTAATGTAAACCTTATACAAACACTACTACTACCTACGGCATACAACATTCAAAGTGCATGAAATTTGATAAGCAATAGAGTTGACAAATCCAGGATAGTATGTCGGGATAGACTAGCGACTGTAGATGATCTGACTTTTCCCAACGTCAAACCTCCAATTCAAAAGGTGGGCTGGATAGCAAGGTGAAGAACTTTTAGTAGGCAGCACAATGAAGCTCGTTACCCACTTATAAAAGTTCAAGAACGCTTAATCAAAACTGTGACAAACAGGAGACGCGAGAAGACATAAATAAAAGAAGAAAAAGCTGACGCGTGAACGTAAATTCTAAGGTAGCTTGTAAACATATTATTTCTTTAGGATTCCATTAGGATTTAATTTTATTTTAATTATTTCTTTCTATAATTGTGTTAAAATGACAATTCTTTCACAATTTCCAGCTAAAAGTTCCTGCTTGTACAACTTTTAATTATACGTTTTTATTGCACGCTCAATTTGGAGACATAACCTAAAATATTTAATACAAAACGACAGAAAAGGTGTCACGAAACCAAATTTTTGCATTTTTGCTATGATCGTAAGGAAAATATTGCATGTAAAGCCAGCAAAAACAGTGTTTAAGGTTAAGGCACTGGCACTTTGATCACCACGGCTTCGCCTCGATCAACAATTCATGCCGCGTGCTATAAATATGCACTTTTTACTCTTGTTCCATAATACTACTTGAGCTAGGTATTTATATACTATATAGCCATACTTCAAAAGATTTTGAACAGAAAACATATATTTATTGTTAATATAAACCTTGTCCAAAATATTACGCAGATTAATCTCTTATATATCTTTTTTTTTTTTTTTTTTTTTTTAACATTAGGATTAAGTCAGATCAGCGTTGATTCGCTACACATGACTGATTTGTCTATTGTTTTTATTTGGCACTATGTTTAATGGCAGAAGCCTCACTATAACTATGATTTAATTTGTAGTTTTGCCCAATTATTATTATTATCAGTCACTCTCACTGGATGTCAAGTAAACGTCCTGAGGAAGTTTTCGTTTAAGCCGTGTGTGTATATTTCGGCGACCGGTGCCAAATGTTCTTGCACTAGTACAGTTTGTTATGTTGTGAAAATAGGTTTTAGCAGTATTCTTAATATATTCCTCAATTGTCTGGATCCCTGATTCACGATGCAACTGCGAATTTCGTAGGTACCAAGGGGCGTTAAAGATGATTCGTAGTATTTTATTTTGGTATGTTTGCAATTTATTAATATGCGTCTTAGATGTAGCTCCCCAAACTTGGCTGGCATAAGTGATAATGGGTCGAAGAATTGATTTATATATTAGCAAACCGCATTCTGGTTTAAGCGGAGATTTTTTATTTATAATGGGATACAACATTGCTAGACGGACATAACCCTGGTTTAGCTTCTTATTAATGTGTATAGACCAAGTAAGCCTTTTGTCTAAATACACTCCTAAATATTTGATAGCACCGTCAGCGGGATTCCATTCTATCGTTTGATCATTAATAATGATGTTTTGCGGTAAAGTGGGTTGACGCAGGGTAAATATTTTAGCTTGACATTTGGCTGCATTGAGATTAATACACCATTTGTTGAACCAGTTGTTAAGGATGTTGATGGTTTCTTGTAGATTTCGCGTTGCTTCCAGTATATCGTAGTTTTGGGATATGAGCGCTGTGTCATCAGCATACATTGCAACCGTGGTATTGGGAGATTCTGGTAGATCATGTACGAAAATATTGAAGAGAGTCGGTCCCAGGATAGATCCTTGCGGCACTCCAGCTTTGATGTTCTTCTTAGCTGATAAAGTTGAATTTATCCTAACAGCGAATGAGCGGTTTGACAAAAAGGAATTTATTATGCAGAAAATATATTTAGGTATTCCAGCTTTGAGCAGCTTATATAATAAACAGTCTATCCATACGCGGTCAAATGCCTGTGCGATATCGAGAAATACAGCTACGGTATTCATTTTATTTTCAAATCCTCCTTCGATGATTTCGGTAATTCGGGAGAGTTGATGGACAGTAGAATGTTTTTTCCTGAAGCCGTATTGAAATGAAGGAAGTATATGGTTACTTTCAAGGGATTTAGTTAGACGATCCAGAACTACTTTCTCTAAGATTTTGGCCATCGTAGGTAGAAGACTAATGGGCCGGTAATTTGAAGGGTCTTTATGATTTTTGCTGGGTTTTGGAAAAAGGAGTATATGTGCGTGCTTCCAGGTGGTCGGGAAATATCCAATTCTGAGACAGGCGTTAAATAGTATGGTGAGGTACGTCAAGATTTTTATTGGTAGGTTTTTTAGGACTACATTAGGGATGAGGTCGTGCCCTGGACATTTTTTGACGGGAAGTTTGTTGATATATGTTTGCAACTCAGTTGGAGATGTCGGTGTTATCAGTCCAGGATTGTTTGGGAAATTTGTAATAATTTCAGAGCTGATTTCTTCCGCAAATTCTCTGTTTTCGTCCAATATGCGTGTAGTAAATGTATTCTCCAATTGGTCAGCAAAAATATTACACTTTTCTTGGTCTGTGGCATAAATTTCGTTATTGACTCTGATGGTGGGTATCTGAGGTTGTTGCTTCAATATTCTTTTAGTTGCTTGCCACATAGTAGGATCCCTTGGTTGTAGCTCCGATATGTAGCGTTTATAGTTGTTAATTCTATAGTTATCTAGAGCAAGTTTTACTTCACGTGTCGCACGATTCAGTTGCGTTTTGATTAGTGCGTCTCTGGTTCTAGCCCATAGTCGCCGTAATCTATTTTTATTGTTGATAAGAGTCAGAATGGGTTTCGGAGGAATTCCATAGTTGAATTTTCGTTTGGTTTGGATAGTAGTTGCATGTGTTACAGCGGTGCTTATTGCAGTAGTTAGTTTGTAGATTTCGTCATCAATTTCTTCGGGAGATTCTATAGATGTAGGACATGATGTGATGTCTTTCAGCCGATCTTGGAAGACGGTCCAGTCGACGTGGCCTTTTATTAGTCTCGGCATTGTATTTTTGATTAACGGTGTGCTGTTGAACGAAACCAAGACAGGAACGTGGTCTGAATCTAATTCCATTAAAACAGTTTGTGATATTGGTAAACGAAAATTTTTGAGCAAACATATGTCCAAAATATCGGGATGATGGTCTATTCGGTATGGGTGGTAGGTTGATTCAGTTGGAGCAGACAGTTGAATTGCATGATTGGATATGAAGGCATGCAGTCTACTTCCACTAGGATTATTGGTTCTACATCCCCAAAGAGTGCTTTTTGAATTATAATCACCTATTGCAAGAGTTGGAGTATTGCCTTGAAATAGTGTTGCAATATCAGCTTCCAGCAACCTTTTATTTGGTTGTTTATAGACAGCAATGATGATGACATTTTCGTTGCTTTTTAGATTTAAATTAACAGCAACGACTTCCAGGTTAGTGATTCCTGTTAGTTCGTAATGATGTGCAGATAACGAACGTTTGATAATTATTGCGACACCACCAGATGCAAAATTCGTTTCACGGTCCTGTCGGTAAACATGATACTGAGGGATTTTAAAATTTTCCCCGTCTGCTAAATGCGTTTCTGTGACAACTAAAATGTCGATGTTGTGTCTAGCTAAGAATGCTATAATTAGTGATCTTTGTTTATTTAAACCATTGGCGTTAAAATTTCCAATGGTGAGATTTGATAAAATATGCTTTGAATTAGCCATTGAGAAGGGATGGAATAAGTGAAAATATAAATGATTTAATTTGTTCGTGAAATGGAGTTAAAAGGGTCCAAATAGATGTAATTAGTTCGGAAATCGATGATGACTGTGAGGAGTTAAGAGTAGGTTGATGAGGGTGGTTCTCTGGTGATTGGGCAGCTGCATGGGCGTAGGTCGTGCCTGGAGTTGTGTAATGGTAGAGGTTGGGCTTTTGTACTGCAGTTGTACGTTGCGGCAGAGATTTCTTTTTATTAGAGTTAATGTAATAACTGCAACCTCTGTAGTTGGCAGGGTGTTCGCCTCCACAATTTACACACTGTGGTTTTTGTGTCTGTGTTTTGGTACACTTCGAGTAGTGGTGTGAGCCTGTACATTTCACGCATCGAGGGCTAAGATGGCAGTAGTTTTTTGTATGACCCAATCG
This sequence comes from Agriotes lineatus, assembly GCA_940337035.1. NCBI lineage: Eukaryota > Metazoa > Arthropoda > Insecta > Coleoptera > Elateridae > Agriotes > Agriotes lineatus. The sequence goes on from CALNHX010004021.1 coordinate 108,216, forward strand.
TTGGCAGTTTGTACATTGTGGAGTGTCTCTGCTGGAGCGCCGGGGTTCGATACTTATTATGCAATGTAGTAGTTTGGTGAGCTTATAGATTTCTTTAGACTTGTCGTTTTTAGTAAGTTCGAGTGCACAAATAGGTATAGGTTTTTTGTCTTTAAGTAGTCTAGTTACACGAACGACAGAAAATTGTTTGGATATGAGCTCAGTCTTGATTTCTTCAGTAGTTATTGATATGGGAACGTTTCTTATAATAACTGACAAGTTTGCGGTCTCGGGGTTGCGGAAGGTAAAGTAAGTAATCTTATCTTTATTGTTGTCGTAGAAACTAGTTAGTAGGCGATAATCGTCAATGTCTGTCAAGTTCACTCGCATTTTTGACCCTTGGTTAGTAAGTGTAAATTCTTTTTTTACAACAGATTTTATATCTGTAATTACTGCTTGGTAGTTGTTGGCATTAAGCAAAAAGATTGGCTGTATTTTAGTACTGGTGATATTTGGCGTTTCTGTCGCTGTACTTTCATTTGCAGGATCAATATGTGCTGGCAGATAATATTTATTTTGGTTAAGCAGGTCACTGTTATCAAATGAGTATTTCTTGTTACAATTGTCAGCTGCGGGCGATGTGTTTGGTCGTTTATTGCTGTTGGTTATGTTGTCGTCTTTTGCTGTTATGCTGGTTTCCATATCCTCGGATGCGTTTGAATTTTTATAAATTAATGTTGGTTGTTTAAGATTTGTATGTGACATAGTTATTTTTGATGTGAAAAAGTTTTTAATAGCTGATGCGACTGGCGTAGCCAAAGGCTAGCCCTGTATTAGAAGTTTAATTACTTTTTTATTGCGGATTGAGACGGGATTACAAGTTAAGTTTAAAAAGTAGGGATAAACCCTGTTCATACAGTTAATATTGACTCACCCGCGTTTAGTTAGAACTTTAACAATACGCGTCCACTCACGAACACGGCTGCGTTCGAACTCTCCTTATATATCTTTAAAATTAATCAATTCTGCCTGTGACTCAAGCATGATGACGAAAACATTTTTATAGTAATTTTGGTGGAACTCGAAAAGCACACAATTTTACATCGTTTTAAAACAAAACAGAATGCTTTACGTTGTTTATATTGCGTTACTAATTTTTTTTACATCATGAGGAAGAAAATTGCAGTTCCGACGAACATCATTTGTTTCCATAGGGATGTGCGTATATTCCATTAGATACTTTCATTATCATATTTTCACTCTTCACTTAACCTTTAAATTGCCACGCGCGGTCCCTTTGGGACCCCACATACTGTTTTTAGCGTTTCATTTGTTTAACAGTTTTTTCCCAAATATATCCATTTATGTACATTTTTTTGCTTACTCCTTCACAAAACTCAGATCTCACTGAGCAATTCTAATTTACTCTTTAAAAAAAAATCATCCACAATAGGTGATTTAGCGGCCGTTAATGAGTTGTTTAGCAGATTAGCCGCCTGTATATTATGTGCTTCGTGAATATTAGCAAACGCCATGCGTTATGGTTGTGTAAAATTATAAACTTACATTATGTACACTAAATTGATTTTTTTAGTTAGATAAATACTTTTGACCCACATATGCAGCTATTATAAAAAGGTCCACTTATGAGAAGCATATTTTTACACAAGTATACTAAGAAATGTACTTCATTTAATAAATATGTACGGTCTCATATAGGAAAGTCGATATTTATAATATTTTGTATGGGATCATCAATGAGAAAGTCAGAAAATGTACTTTACCTGAATAAGAACGTTTATTATCTATCATCCGTGAGGGCTCATGACTACCAATCCAACATTTTTATGTTAATATTTTTATCTCAAAACTTTTCAAAGAATGACTCTACGTAATGCTTAACACTAATTTCTACACGCCCTGTGTAAACTCTGTGGTTTAGTATATAGATTGAAACTTTTTTTTACGTGCAAAAAGGGGAAAAATATATTACAAATTTCACTAGTCCTACAAGGACCCCACGCGGTACTTTATGGAATGTTTCAGATAGTTTAAGTTCAAGGTTTAAATGAAATGCTAAGTATCTGTGACAGATAATACGAAAAATCTGTTAACGTCAGCAAAACTAACTTTGAGAAGTTTTGTTTATTAGTTGAACGATATGGCGTCCCTTTTAAGAAACACTCATTTTGTTCTCAAGTCTGAAAAGTATTCTCGAATATTACTATGAACAAGCAATTAATAACATTTCAAGCCTATCCAATATTATTTTACTTACTTTCCTCATTTCGCGCAATAGGATGGTCGTTGACTACGATTTTTGCAATTACGTGAATGTATCTAAGTGTGAAAACTTTTGCCATATTCTATTAGTTTGAATTGATAGATTCCACCTGCTTACAGCAACCGTGGCAGTTCTGTTAGGTTTTTATTTATCATCAGCAAGAGGGTATCGGTAGTAGTTTCAGGAATGTCATACATAAAGATATTAAATAATATAGGACCTAGAATTCTCTCTTGGGGAACTCCAGCTTTCATATTTCAGGTGATAGAAATCGTTGGTTGAATTTCAACTGCAAAGAGGCGGTTATCCGAAAATGAGAACAACACAACTTTAATATATATTGAAGCAAGTAAAGTTTGATTTTAGACCTTCAATCTAAACTGGGTGCAAAGCTTGAGTTATGTCAAGAATGGTGTTGTAATGTATTGATTTTCTTCGAAATCGTTTCAACAATTCTTTGTAGTTGATAACAAGTGGAATTTCCTTTTCTAAACCCGAATTGAAAAGTTGGTAGAATATTTAGTTTAGTCATTTCCTTACTGAGTCTGGAATAAATTATTTTTTCGAATAATTTTGATGTTGTTAAAAGGCTAATAGTTCTATAGCTCTCAAGATGTGTTCGTTTGTTCCCGGGTTTAAGACCATAACAATATGTGCATGCTTTCATCATTTTGGAAATGATCCTATTCTCATACTTGCGTTGAAGATGGTGGTCAAGTAGGCAAGCGTGTTTTTGGTCGGATGTTTAAAGATGATGGTGGGTATTTTGTCGTATCTTGCTAAGTTTCTACATTTTGTTTTATTATGTTTTATAAAACTTGGATCCATATAACTGGTAGAGTAAATATCAGCTCAAGATGGTCGGAAAACGCTTCGGACTTCTCTTCTTCAGTGCTGATGTTATCGAGGCAATTTCTTAAAGCTGACGCAGAATTCTTTTCGTTGTTTTTCATAATCCGGGATCGCCAGGTTCTAAATAGCTGATGTGTTTTCGGTATGTATATCTTTTATACTCATCTCGTTCTCTATTTATGAGATGTTAACTAGATTTCTTGTATTTAGATCTCTGATTTGTTGCCATTCCCCACAAAACTGTTTTTTTTAAATAAAAATGTTAATACAAGTAGGTAGTGTATCCAGGTTCTTGACTTTTTCATTTTGGTTGGTGTTGGCCTTTACCAGGTTAGGTACAGATCGTTGTCAAAGTTCTTACAGTTTCATCAATATTGTCGACACTCCTTAAAACGTTTGGGTACCTCAAATTTTGATCTAATAACCCTTGAAACAATTTCCATTCTACTAATCCATTTATCAGTCTCTGCTCCACTGGCCGCTCTGCGGGAGCCGTGATAAATAAAGTTATCACTGGTAGGTGATCCGTATCAAGTTCTGTATATACATTTTGGTTGATTTGCTTGTTAAAATTCTTATGTATTACCACATCGAGAAAGTCGGGATTGTGATGTGCTGTATATGGATAGCGAGTAGGATCCTCGGGGCTAACACTTGGTACGTGTATATTGTGGCGAGATCGTTGAGTTTTAATCCAGCTGGGTTAGTTCTTCTAAAGCCACATAGCAGGATTATTGCGAGGTGATTGTTGGGTGACCGATACTTCTTAATTCATATTCTTATTTTTAGAATAAGAATATGAATTATGAATTGTTGCCACAAAGAAGTTTCAGAGATTATCTTACCGATACTTCTTGTTGAACTATTGGATTTTAATATTGTTTTCTGTGGGTGTTTGAATGTTGGTATCTGGTTTTCTTGTCCTGGTCATAAATGTTTGGCTATGTATGTTTTGTGATTGCTCTATAATTAGTCTGATCATGTTTGCCAAAATTGGTGCAAACTGAGCGTTCGTTTTTTTCTGTCACAGTCAGTGAAGAGGCTCGAGACACAGTATTTTTTTGTGTGCCCGCAACGTTGGCACCTTTAACATTTAGGAGTGCTTCTAAGCTTTCTTCTGATTTCTACCGTCACAATAGAATAACAAATTTTGTGTTTGTGTTAAGAATTTCATTCGCTCTCTCATTTAATGGTAAATCTATTGTACAAACAAGCATTGGTCTTCTATCTTTGTTAAAAAGTCGGGTAATTTTTAATATAGGGAGATTGTAAGCTGGCTAGTTTTTTGAAATACGTTTTTATTACTGAGAGAGGAACATTCTCAATTAAAACAGAAAACGGTTTTCCATTGGGATTTTGAAAAGTGTGAAATTGAACTTCGTTTGACAAATAGTATTTCTATAGCACTCTACAATAGTTTTCACCAAGTTGTAATTTTCAGGGATTTTCCAGTAAACGTGGCAACAAATTCTCCTTGAACTAATTGCTGGATATCTTTGTGATCAAGAGGTCCGAGCAAAAATATAATAGGCAGTTTTGGTGTCTTGATTGATTCTGGTGCGCTGGGATTTGAGGATTATAGATGTTGCGAACTGGTATCTTTGTTGAAGGTCTGTTGGCGGTGGTGAATGATGATAGGAATATCGTTTTTGGTGGTTCATCTTGCCGTTCATTAGGACTACCCCTGGAAGGTAGGTAATTTGCTACTGATTAATGACTTCTAACAGCATGTATCGACGCCTCACCAGCTGTTTAACTGGGCGAATGGATAACACTACAAGCATTCGACACGTGTCCGCACTCGGTGACGGTCAATGTCGAACTCCGGTTAACAAAGTTAATAAATGTTCGTTTTATCACCATTGCTTTATCACCTGCACTTATGATATTCAGAAACGGTCATTGGTGATCCTTATGTTTTTTCTTGTTTACTATGTTAACTTGTTTGTCGTTTTAAGCAGTTTTCGAAAAGTTGTTTTACGCTTTTGCTTTTTGTGCTTTGGTATTCTATAACGGAGTGCTCGTTCGGAGTTGATACAGTACTAGCTTGTAATCACCCTCCACATTGGCTGAGTTAAGATCTCTCACTTCCAGTATTGTCTAAGGGTAGATTTCCTTTTTCGTAATGATATAATCAATGACTGAGTGCTGGCCTTTCGTATTTTACCAGGTGTATTAATTCTTCATGTCATGATTGAAGAACGTATTGTTCACTCCACAGACGTATTTAACACGTCACCATTCTCATTTGACCCTTCCTCATTGAATCTTTGTATTATATCCGTGAGTATTTCTCTATCTATTCTGGCATTGAAATCTTCTAGGATTACAATTTTATCCTGTAGTTTTATTGTACCAACCAATATATGAGGTTCTTTGTAGAATTGTTCTTTCTCTTCCTTGTTTTTACTAATGTCAGATGCATACAGTTTATTGTGTGTATGTTTCTCACTTTATTTGTAGTGTCAGCATTATGTCAGTAAAGTTTCTCTCTTCATCGATATCTTGTTGATTTTTTTATGTATTAGTACGCCCACTCCAGAATGTCGCAATTTGCTACCAATAGTCAGCTATGAATGAAGATATAGTTGTCAATTTCTGTTTTACCTTTTGTTTCTTTTAGCTTCACTGAGTGCACATATATCAATTTTGTTTGTTTTTAATTTGTTTATTACTTCTTGGTCGTTTATTGTCCAGGCCGTAATATTACAGGCACCAATTCTTAGTACGTTCTCTTTCCATCTCATTCTCCCTTTTCTTGCAGGAGTTGTATTTTTGATTGGTCCGTAGTCCGAAGCTTGTTAGGTGCTAAAAGAGTTTATTCATTGTTACGGCAGGTAGGCTGCTAACCCGTTTCGCCAATCCTCCTCCTTTACGCGAACTTGGAACTGAAGTACTGAATCAGTCCACCAAATACCGCAGATGGATGTTCAAGTTTCGACGTTTCTACAAATTGACACTTGGACGCTATTGATCAACCACAACAAGCAACAATACGGAACGTCTACAGCAGACGTAGGTATGCAGGGCGGGCGTTATAGATTCAATAATTTTATATTCGCCAAGTAGTCAGGTTAAGGGATTGAAACCGCCCTCGTGAGCCTTGGAAAACTTTCATTAAAAGATCGCTATGAGGAACATTTCGTTTATATCGAATTTATAAGACCTGAAAGTTTAGTGTAACTTTGTATAATTGTATTTAAGTAGGTAACGTAAAATGAGATAAAATAGTTAAACAAATGAAAACTAAATTGTTATGAGTTTGAACATTTTCTAAAATTGAGTAGTTGTTGAAGTTGTTATAAATCTAGGCAAGAACTCACTTTTAAATTTGAAACTTTTAAAACTTTCTCATATTGGGTTCACACCTGCTTGAGTATGATTATTCTCCTTCTTCTTCTTCATTAGCTTACCAAGTCTGTCTACTATTTGCTTTTCCCATTCAGTTTAATCAGCGGTTGTTACTGATAAATAGCAACAGTTTATGTTGAGTGTAAATACTGTTTTGTCTCATTTGTGTTTCAGTGTTGCACTAAAGATGATATTTAGCTGTTGAAATACAATATCTAGAAAAGATTTAGAAAATCGTTTTTTGTCAATTTTTGATGGGCCATACAGTCGCAAGCTATCGATATTAATAACTGCCTTGTTTTCGCTCTAAGAAGTTATTCCTGACTTCCCTTCAATTCGCTTCGCAGTTTTAACCCTTTTTAAATCCGACCCCGCTAACGAGCAGGATGACTTGCAGCTGCTCCGAAGACGTTGGCTCGAGATAACAGTAATGATCAATATTATTGGGGTTTGCTCGCACCGTTACTCAGCGCAAAGGGCCGAATTGTCCTGGAGCACTTGACTTTCTCTGTTCCGGGCGAGTGTTCGCTAATAGCTCGCAGTGCGCTCCGGAGCGATTTAATTACCTGCCGAGTTGCCATTCGAGATGGATCACCGTTTCTGGAAATCATCTCGGAGAACTTGGGCGGGCAGCCACGTCAGATGCAAAGATCAGGGTTCAACTTTCCGAGTTGATCCTCTCTAATGAAAGTGAAATGACGAAAGCTGCGGTTACGTCCGCTATTAAGCCAGCTCTTCGGGACGCTTTTCCTGTCAATCGCACTCACAGTCTACAGAAATGCGAAGTGTCTTGTTTACCTATTCGATTTAGCCTGTCATAACGAGAGTTGGGCAAATACCAGGGGAAATAGCATATAATATAACATAGACAAATCAACAGACGGCAGATTAACAATTCAACTGTATCTATAAAATATATGTGATGAATAAACTGTGACAATATTAAAGCATCCACATAAATATTAAATAAAAGTCTAGCAAATTTGCTTTCAGTAAGAATGATTGCATGTTACAAGAACTTAAATTAGATAAAGTGAGGTTAAGGGCTAAACCGTTGACAGTTTTATAAACAAAAACAATAGAAAAAGATGCATACAAAGTATTACGTATATACACTCAGCAATATGTCTAGATGAAGAATGTTGTTTACCTACCTTGGTATTGTACTATAGGGCAGATGAAGTTGGTCGGCAACTGAGTCAAGTTAACACAACATCAGAGCTGGGCAAATTACTTTTAAAAAGTAATTAATTACTAATTACCAATTACCGCCCAATGTAGTAATTTAATTACCAGAGATTCAATTACTCACAGGAAATAGTAATTTAATTACCAATTACTTAGTAATTGTAATTGTAAAACATCAATTACTTTTTCAATTACTTTTAATAAAAATTATTGTCATATAGTTGTATTTAGTAGAATTTTATTGGAAGTTGCAACTATCATTAGTGTCGGGTCGATTCGTAATCTAAAAATGCTTAATTTTTATACTTTGTTAACTATAGTAACCTAACACTTTATCACTCTTGAAGGTTATTTGATAATTAAATCATCTAGCTACATGCACCGTTCACCAAAACCAAAAGTATTTAGTTTGTTTTGATGTAATATGTAAGTAAATAAATAAATTCAAGGATAGCAATAATACAGGGTGTCCCAAAAAATTGGGACACCGATTTGGCATAGATTCCTTAGGTTATAATAAACCGATTAAACCTAATATACTTTAGTACAAAGTCCCTTCAGTAAGAAGGTATAGGGACTTGGAAGTTCAAATCTATATATTTTTTTATATTAGTTTCCACATAAGTTGTCACTAAAGTTGAGCTTTTTATCACGATTATGTATTTAGTTGCCGAGGCCCGAAGGGCCAAAGCAAATAAACCACACAATGATTGAAATGGAACTTCCAGTGCCCAGGGGTACATTGCTTTTTTAAATCTAGAAATCGCGTAGGGGTAGAGCATCGGATTTCTTAAGTGTTTGACAGAAAATTTCTATTTAGAATTTTAAAACTAAATATCAATTTGGTGTTGATCAGGGACCTTTGAAAGTTGACAGATGACTGAAAACCTAGTTGAAAATGGCTGATTGAAATGAGAATTCGTACTTTAGGTACAAAAACAAAAGACATTTGCTCAAGCACGTAACAATGAAGTTATTTTTACATTCAAGTGACCTTTATACCATGTGTTTAAAAAGAAATTAAATAAGGGTTGCCATGGCAATTTTTAGAATTTTTAATCGCGATATCAGCGCATAATATAAACTTATGACAGCAACAACAGTGATGATGTTAATAAATTCTAAAGCTTGCTGTTGCCAATACTTTTATATCCATGACCAACCCTTAAGTAATTTCCTTTTGAACACACCGAATAAGAAAATTACTGTTGACGCTCTACAATTAAATTGCTCAGGTTGCTTTCATATTTTTACTTAAAATTTCAAAATGTTATTAACATCTTTAATAATACCTATTGATTTTAAGTTTAGGACAATAAAATATCTGAAATTACGTAAATTGGGTCACTATACACTGTTCTTTTGAAAAACTAAATGAAATTTTAAATGTCTCGTAATTAGCAAGGGGGTTCTTAATAATAATCGAAACTAAGATGCTGCAGCAGTCCATAAAAATTATGCACTAGTGCCAGTATACAAAGCAGCATATGAGCATCACAAGGCAAGAAAGCAACAAAGAATGGATAATTTACAAAATGTTCAATGCAAGAATGCGGTAAGCTCATGCGGCATCGTTTAAAATTACCATATGCCATAATGCATTTTTTAGTCAACCAGACATTTTATGTGTTTTTCGCTGTTTAAATGTTGTTATCAGATTTTGTCCGTTTAGTTCAATTCCTCACTCAAAAACGTAATTTTCTGGACTTAACGTCTGTTACACTTGCACGGATCCTTTAAAACAAGCAAATTGAAATGAATAAATAATCATTATGAACCAATATCTTCTAATGAAGCTATGTAAAATTATTATTTTACCGTAGGTATTGTAATCTGTAATGTACTTACCGCAAATATTGTTATAGCGTCTTACGCGTCTCTCACAATAAATATTAGTGTCACTATTACAAGCTACAGATACACGCACTAATGCTCGTGGACGCGTCATACAAAATGCAGAAGTTGCTGTTATTCGACTCGTCAGAGGAAATAATAAATTAGGCTTATATTGCGCGGGGAATACCCTGCGATTTGCTTAATCTGTAACTTAATAAGACCTTATCTTGTTTTTTACATTCTGGAGATTTGGCACAATAGGGTGGGTCAGTAATTCAGTAATTGAAATACCACAAAGTAATTCAATGACCTCGAGTAATTGAGTAATTGCATGCAGTAATTAATTACTTTTAAAAAGTAATTTTCAAGTACTTTCTAACAAAGATGGTAATTCCCAATTACAATTATCGCATTTTGAAAAGTAATTCAATTCCAAGGCCAATAAACAAAAAGGAATTTAATTAGTAATTTAATTAAAGAGTAATTAATTACTGCCCAGCTCTGTACAACATTCTATATTTATCGTATAAAACGTGATCGGTGGGATACAGGAACAAAGCTGGTGATTAATTGTGCATACATTTGGTGAGATTGTTGCAGTTCTAACAAGAAATTTTAACGAAGCAGACTGAGAGCCTGAGAAGAGTTTTACTATAATACTTTTAGCTACGACAGTGTGTAAAATTGACTTTTAATTAGCAGTTTTATGTTTTCATCTTACGTCTAAGTTGGTCAAACTGGTGATGTTAATATCGCAGATTGGAAATCACAACAAAAGTTTTCCGGATGACACTAAAATATCTCTATCACGAGTTGCAGGTATATTACAAGCCGTGCGATTTTTCCAACGATATTCAAATTCCTCCGGTGGTGTCTCCATACCTGAAGCAGCGCGAATGGAAGTCAATCTCTTAGATAAGCATGTATTTTTTCGAAGTATCTGGATTTGAGTTCTACGGATTACAATTTAAATAAGTGTTGCAATAATACAACGGGATCATCTCCTTTAATGCTTGGTACTCTTAACATGTATTACAAAGCTTACACTTTATAGGTATGACATAAAGCAAAAGTACGAAAAATGTTTTAAATGTGAGATAGTGATTCCACATCTGTCTCCCTTTTTTCAAGAGTGAAGAATATTAGGTCGCTTTTAAAACAAGAAATTGAAAATATTTTAATGGGAGTATTATTATCAACATCAAGGGTTAAGTTTCTTGGTTTGTTTCGACCTGATGGGGATTGCGGAGGTTAATCAGTTGATCGTTCAGTCGCTTCTGCTGTCTTCCCACAGATCTCCTGCCTTTCGCTTGGTACTGATGCAACAGTTTAAGGGTTTCTGTATCTTACATTCCTTCGATATGGCTCTTCCAATAATTCCGTATTAAATACATTTTCCATTTTAATTAATATTTTTTCGCTTTTTCTGTAATTGACAAGAGCACTGGCACTGCTCTTTAGAGCTTTAGTTTTATAGCTTTCATCCTTTACATTTGTTGAATGGCTAAACTACAACTTCTACAGCAGTAAATTGAGATTCGAATTGCCACTACTTCATAAGATTTCAGAATGGTATCTCTACTTGGTGCTTTGAATGTTCGTTTAATTGTCCGCATTTAAGTTTTTTTTTAAATGATCCGCATTAGAGAGAAGTACATTCTAGTCAACATATTGAAAATTGATTGCTTGTTGGACACGTTTCTGGCAAACAGCTATATACGTGCTCGAATGCTCTCTTGTCCTCAGAAAGCTTTGTTTTGAAAGGGAACGCTTTTGAATTGTATTGCATGTCGTTTTTAGTGGTAGTTATTAGAGCTTGAAAATATAATAACTTTTTTAAGTACTAAATTAGATGGAAAACAAATATCCAGCGGCGTCTGGCTGTAAAATTGTGTTTGCGAATAGTATGAAGCCCAATAAACTAAAGGTGCGATCAAAATAACCGCAAACTGCAAGCTCTTTTCTCAAAAAATTGTATTAGGGAAATAAATATCTGACACTGAATGGACGAGCTTTGTCAGTACCGTAACTACATGCTATTTCACAACATACAATTTACCTGAGCTAGACGAACGTACAAAATCACATTCTAGTATATTTTAAATTAGCGACAAATAGAATATGCAATATAAAATTTAAAAAAACGTAAATACGACTTAGTCTAAATTGTAATCGACGAGAAAATATGAAAACCAATGGACGTCACAAACCCTTAGCCTGGCATAAATTTTGAGTGGACGTACTTAATAGCTGACCACCAAAGATGTACGATGAAGACGTGCTCATAAATCGACAGAAGCAAAATAGTGATTTTCTCCAGAATGTCGATTGAGAAAATTGCGTGGTTGTATACACGATATAACGACAGCCGCTTTAGGGCTGCGTCGGCGGGATGATAACAACCGAACAGCGGCAGTTCAATGATTCTCTACGAATAATTAGCGTAAATCTACAAGCAATGAACGGATAGATTGAGGTATAGGATGACTGCTACACTGTTACCCGCTAAGGCGAAAAGAAACTCGACGGGACGAATTACACAGCTCCTTTTGGTGTAAACATTTAAAACCTAGCGGCGCCGAGGATTTTCAAGCAATCCTTTCGGTGCTCTCGATGTTAAATTAATTATAGTAAAGTACTTGCCAGAAGAGCATCACAGTAAAGTTTTAAAAGAGATTGTTTAACAACTTGGGCCAATATTCTCATAAATAATTTTTATTCATAAATATATATTGCATTAAGTGATTGGGTTGCAGTAAAATCGATTTAAAACTGGTCTCTCTCGGAAACAAGAGAAACCTATACATTTTCATCAAGGTACGAATAAAACCAAAATTTGCACTCAAATCTGGTGTAAAGTTTTGTGCAGGTCTAAATTTAATCTAGAAAGAAAATCAAGTACGTCTATCTCAAATATAACAACTGTCCTAAAAAATGTGTTTCTTCAAAGCAAGTACATAGTGGTCAGTAGATGTTACGTTACCACCAGAAAATTACATGTTGTAGAAAATATGAAGCTCAGTGACGCAGCGGTTGAGAGCGCCGGATTGCTATTCAGAAATTTCAGGCTCAAACTTTGAGGTTAGAACGAATTTTTCAAAACGCAAACCATTATCTATTTGATGTCGGTATCTAAGTCTATAAACGTTTATACGATTACAAACTCTGCGAAAAACAACGCGAAACCATCACAGGGAACACATTTTTCAGAATTATAAGGTATACAAGATGTGTCTCCAAGCATCATAAAAAAAATATGGCTTTGACCCTCACCCCAACAGTATTGGCAGACTCAAAACAGGAAATATAGTTCAAATATGCTTTCGTTTTGGTTTTGACTCTAAGATTTTCTTTGAATATTTCTATTTTCGTCAGTGTGTAATTGAAATATAGTGCGGTTGTGCATTATCGCAATGGTAAAACCCAGTTTTATGTAATCACTATGATGCCTGCAATGATATTTACAAGAAATACAAGTTTATTATATTATTGTTGAAGAACAGAATGCTTGCTTATCGAATAAAGTTCATTTTTCTTCAAATGGTGGGTTAAACTGTCGTTTTTGACCATTTTCAATCTGTAGTAAAGTAGGAAATTATCGGCGCCGGCTATAATTTTCATGTTATTATCGCCTTTTCATCTCAAGCGTCGAGATGATTGGCTTTTGAGGGCGGCATCCGCATGCCGATGGTCGAAATTGGGCAGATCGTCATTTCGGCAGCGACAGGTAACCTCAACCCCGGCCGCCTTCATTTATCATGTCTTGATGGCAGTGTGACCGCCAGGCCACCCGCAGGATTTGGCTTTGCATAAACTCGAACTGCGCTGCCCTGATTACTCTTTGAAATATATCCCTGTGTTCCTGCAACGTTACGAGCGAGATATAATTTGTCAAAGCCGTCCTGAAATTATAAAAAATGTACGCCGAGCAAAACTGGCGGCGGGCAAAGTTCAGGGGTGACCCGACAAAGCCCTGAACCAGGTCGTTCATAAAATCTTCAGACTCCTTGTGATACACGAGAGAGCTGATTGGATAAATTGATCAAAGAGCTACTCCGATCCCATAATGCTCCACGAGCTCCCGGAAGTTTTGGCCGAGGAGGACTGCTTCCGGTGGCCCTTTTTTTCAGATTTCATGGTCGGGAAGCAATGCAAATTGAGTAAAGGCTTTGTTTAAATATTGCTGTGTATTGATTGCGCAGCTTACTACTGAGGCACGGATTTGTATGCACAAAATGGGATAAATGCTCATCTGTATTCATACAAGGTTAAAGAATTGAAGGTCGTGCAATAACGAATAAGTACCATTCTTATCAATTATATTCCACATTTACTTCCAAACAATTCATTAAATTCGCCAAATTTACAAATGTCCTGGATAGGTGGAATTTCGTCATTAATGACAAAATATCGTTTCCAAATAAGTGAATTGACTGTAGCAACTGATGGCGAGTAAAAGTGTTTACCAGTTAGAATTTACAATCAAATGAGGCAACTAGTTATTGTGTAAACTGTAATAATAGCATAATTTAACAAAGTATCTATATACTTTCAACTACCTTCTCTTTAAGCAAGAAGTGGGAGTCGAATCGCATTAAATAACCATCATGTGTAGAAGGTTTTTCGATAGAAACGATGTGAATGCAGCATATGAAAGGGAGCTTGCTTAGCTTATCTGCGTTGGTGTAGACATTGCGTACCGAAGGGAACTTTTTAAACGCTAACGAACAATGTTGAACAACCAGTATACTATATCTCCGAACTTATATATTCGACATTGCTGTTGTAATGGCCAAGACCTGCCTTGAAAAGCGCAATAGTTAAAATTCCTGGAGCTGATACTTTCTGAAGCCGACTGTGAACACTGATGCATGACTGAATCACCCAACGTGATTGACACACGTGAGCGCATTTTTTTAAACACGTAGGGCGTAACTGCAACCATTTTTGGTATCAAATTTATGTGGAAGTTGGGCCCTAAGGATTGTTGAGTTGGGCATTCGGTTCGCACTAGAATTGTGTCATCCAAATCTTAAACGGCGGGACGCGTGGCAATTTACAACACACGATACTTATGGGAGTCTCTCATTGCTGCATTATCGCCTTAATTATGGCTGACTTCACTTCTTCATAATGTGCGTCACGGATATACCTGGCTGCTTTGCAAACTGTGTGCTCATCGGCACACAATGCAAGTCGCGTTTACTTGAAATTTAAGCGCTGGATTGTTGCATCCACGAACACTCTTAGGCAGCAATTATATACTGCAAGGCTTTCTTCACGGCTTCTATTCCCTTAGCTCGCCGTATGGTTTAATTTCCGAGATTCTGCGTTGAAGAATCCAAATAGAACGTCACACACTTGACATTGATAGATGCATGCACAGGGACTTACTGGACCGTGCAGCTATGCTAACATAAAAATGAACCAATCTGGTAAGAAGTTCAGAAACCCGTTTCAACACGTGTCAAGTGTTCTAAGCACATGCATTTGTCGCATTTTTTTCAACTGCATCTTGTTGTCTATTTTTTTGTTACAACGACTACATGCGATATTTGTTTCGTCCCTTTCAGATGATAATTAATGACGTAACTTGAAATTATGGTAAAGTGTTTTTAATGCTAAGGATAAGGTAGGGTTAAAGGGACTAAATATGTAAATATGTATTACTTAGGCAAGGCTAGACGTTTTTCAAATATTAATTTTACACTGCAAGCGATACTAACGGGTGTTCATAAACAGTCGTCATCCCAGTAGGTTTTGACTTCAGAAACGTATGTTTATTAAAATTGAGAAAAAATGCTCTATGACAGTACTCAATGACGTTTCATTGTGTTGCACATTTTGTTTTTCAAAGCAACTGGGATGACGACTGTTTATGAACACCCGTTAGTTTACGTGCACTGTGGAATAAATAAATTTTTTATGTAAATAAATTCTAAGAATGTTGTAAAATAATTACTTTTACTAGTGGAGATTGAGTTATTTTTTAATTTTTGATTTGAATCTTTTTCCTATTTTGTAAACTAAATACAGTAGACCTAGTTTTTTTTTACAAAATAGAAAAATGTGGCAGCAAAACGGTGACTACGTGCCCTAGCCTTTGCTAATTTGGGAGATGCCGATTAATGAATCTCTGTAGTACAGGATTACCGCCCCTCTTACACAAAATACTGCAATTTGCAGTATGTAACTAGCTGATATTTGTAAAAAGTTATTGTAAAACTGTGTCCTTAAGTTTGTTATTATTCCCGCGTGGCTCCTTGAATTTATGCAAGCCTTCGATTTGTAGAGTTTCGTGGATTATTTCTTCCACTCGTTCAGGACGCACATAAATTGTATAGTTGTAGGACCAGGTAATTTTACTGAAGATTATTCGCTTGGTGAAGCGATGAAGAGTTGTAGGATAAGATTTGAATTGAGTAGAAGGCCTAACTACCCAATAAGACGTTTTTAGCATTTGTCAATGAAATAAAATACAGAGCTTTATAGACAATTAAATTGTGTCGAGTTTTGCTATACGATCTAATAACCTACTATTTGTAGAAGTGCAAAATACAACGCTTGCAAGAACTCCTTGCTTGTAAACAATGTGTATTAAAATTTGACCTAATGATACCATATTAATGCTGAGAGTGGTACACGTCTAGCGTAATTGTTACACATCCTGTACTAGTTTTCCAGCACAATTTTACCCAATTGTCTATTTCATGACAAACCGAAGTTTGAACTTATTATAAACACTGGAACCTTATCGCCTTATTTTATAAATGCCATAATGTAGTAGTAAACGGAAAACTATGACATAAATAAATTGTAAAATAAATTTAAACCCCGTTAAAGGTATTTATTTAAAAAGAGGATAGTTTATTATATGTAGCACTGAAAATGAAAAACTCAAAGATGTGCATTAGCAGGCTAACATGGAAAACGCACTGTAGATTATTTATAGCAGCAGTAAACAATTGCAATTATCTTCAAAGTTTGATTTTTAAAGCAAATTCAACTTTTAGGTACTCCCGTTAACTCTACATATATAAGTGTTGAAGCCTTATAGGCCCCAAGACTATTTATTAATTATAAAACAAGCGTGAGGGACTTTCATTCATTTATTTACTGTGTTAAACCGTTTTTCTATGATTTTGAAAGCATTTAGACTATTAAATATGTAACAATATATAGGGATTCAGGCATTGCTCTTAAGGATGTATCCACATTGCAAATCGTGGGTTTTTCAATTCTTGTGAATGATAACTCCAGTGAATGACGTAATCTTTGTAATAATTGGTTTGTTACTTCCCTGCAGGTAGGTGATTTCACCTTCAAGGTTAGGTTTAGCTCTTGTTAAGCTTTTCCTACAATATAACACAGGAATTTTTGTCAGTATTTACTCGAAAACAGCAGTTATATCAAGAATCCATTGAAATCAATACTTTTAAGCTGCCTTTCAGCACGTTTAAAATATATTGCTTTATAATAATAGAACGAAACAAGCGTTTATACGTAAAAAAGCATTTATGTCGAAATATCTTTCAAGAATTTTGTCTAAACTTCCGGCTTTACTTATAACCTGAGAAACTTCATTAATTACTGTAACATTCACTGCATAAGTTTTATTATGTTCTACTCCACTAGTAATCGAGACAATCCTCGAAATTGACCACCTCATGATACCGTACACAGGGTGTAAATTAATTGTGGAGCAAAAAGTGGAAAGCGCTAATCCTTAGGGCGTATACAAAGGGAATTCGATAAAAACAATAATATTTTGCAGTGACAGCTGAAATGATATTCTTATAAATTGATTTATTTTATTGAAACTTTAAAATTCTAGTTTAATAATAATGCCAGTATGGCTTTGAGACTCTTATCAGAGCTAGTTCATTAATGTAGTTGCTTCTTAGTTGCTATTTTACTTTTAATTATGAAATTAAATTGATTAATGACATGCGCCGTCACCTTTTACTTCAAACAGTGCTCTACGACACATATAAATCCCTTCCAACTCTTTGTGACTCAATATTCTATGATAAGTATTTAATTATAGTTCAATATACTTCTCTAATTGTCTTTTATTTTAGATTGCTTTAATATAACTAATTATAAACCCACTAGGATTCTTTTCACTCTTAACAACTCCAAATCATCTTAAGACAACACTCTTCCTTACATCTCCTACTCGGATTCTCACACAGTTCAGCCACGACGCACTGTCCACGAACAATCAGCCACCAACTGGCAAAACCTTAGAATGCTTGTAGAAATGGTTCCTGGCCTACACCTACGCCTCCGTCTTCATGGTAAGTATGCTTCCACATATGAATGTAAATTAATCTTCTCCTTCCTTAGCTCCTACTCCATCCATTCACGCCGTCAGCAGCCAACAGACTCTCCGACATCCAGTAGTTTCTCTGTCAATGTCTGTCAATTGGTCCTTATGTCCTCAGCAACCTCACAAGAACTCCAGCAATCAGTGACTCTCCAATTAACGTAACTTCTTATAAATTGTAGTATTAAAATTCACTCAATTATATCAAATTCTTATTACTCTTGTTTATTATTCTTGTTAGTATCTAGTTAAACCATATTCCGACTTCTCTTGAGTAACTATTATATCCTTTTAATATTTCATTTGCTTTCACCTCGTAGATTTAAGTATAACCCTTTTATCTAATCGAAATATATTTTTTTAATAAACAAGGCTAAAGTTCTATTTTATTTTCATCAAAATACCAAATTACATGTTGTTTTTAAATCTGTTATTTTTACAATAATCATAACAAAATTTTATTTCTATGCTAAGTTACAATTATTTCTGCCATCTATAACTTAGCTTATCTGAATGCTACATACTTTATAATTTTCTTTCAATAGAACTTATATTTGTCACATGCTACATGAGCTTGTATTTATCTTATTCCTTATAAAACCATCTAAGAATACTCAAATACTATACCTTTCATCTTAGTTTGCATCTTATTTAAATTCTATTAATGACTTTCAATTAAACAGATAATTCTTTTATAAATTTTCCCAATTTGATTAAATTAATCTTTAACATTGAATTACATAAATATCAGCCTATATGTACCATTGCAATTTATTGCTCTTCTCTTCTACTGACAAGAATTGTTAAATTTCGTTTTCAAACAAAAAGTGTCATTTGAAGCGTCTTTAAGGGGAAGGTACCCAATAATATTTCGACTTGAAACAATTATTTACTTGTTTATGAAAAACGTTTTCCGGAAATTGTTGGCAGGAGAAGTATTCAATAGGGTTGTTCTTAATATATCTGCAATAACAAGTCATTATCACCTATAGTTTAAGAGTTTTTAGGTTTTAAGGTTTTTAGACAAGCACGCCCTTAGTTTAGGTTCAATTAAATTAATCTTTACAACGTAGATAGAGAACAAGTTACTTTAGGGTATGACATATTTTATTAAGTAATATCGACATGTCAAACCTATATATAGTAATTAGACTGAAATTTTATATAATTCAATATCAAAAAACAAACGTAAAATCTCTCCTAACTAGTAATTCGCTTAGTACTTTATCAATACATGAAATGAAATATTAGACATCGTTTTTTGGGTTTTAACACTTACAAAATCAATAATTTAGCCTGCACTTGTCTATGATACTAGAATTTTAACGAATAATGAAAGAGACAGTAGAAAATGATAGATTCTCTTCGAACTTATTCCAAGTGCGTCACTCGTAGGTAAACGGATTTCCGTCTAGAAATATTTATCAGGTATGCAGATAGGGCAGTGGTTTCTGGAATTTGTAAATGAATTTGTGTCTGAAGATGTTTTGATTCGTATAAGCAAATATATATTACTTATGGTTTCACTAAACCATTATGTAGGTAATTACTTAATATTTAATACGTATGACAATAAATATAGGATACCGAAGTTTGCAAACTTGATTTGTTGTGGTTAACAACTATCACTTTAATATTTCCAGTTTTGATGTCTATTGTATTGATGTATGACATGCTCCACGTGACCACCACCCCTTTGCAAGCATAGTTCCCTTCCAAGCATTCTTGAAGATTTCTTACATAGGTAATTTCTAAATAGAGGTTGAAGTAAATTTTGGAAGAACTGTACGATCCCCTTCTCAATTTCGCAGTTGCGACTGACTGAGGGAGTTTCATTGAAAATGTTGTTTTCCATAATTCCCATTCTCTAGAAGTTGAAATTTAACGTACTTGATACTTGGTCCGTTATTTCTGCCTTATTCGTATGAACGGTTATAGAGGTTGCAAACAAAATGGTTTTGCTCGGTAGTAAGCATCTTGTTTAACACGGTTATTGCATACTTTTAACGAGAAGGTGTCGACAAAAGATCGAAGTGACATTTGCAGCAATTATCATTTAAATTGCAACTGATACGATGCTCTAAATTTTGGTATCCTATATTTATTGTCATATTGTAGTTAACTTAATTAATTGGTAATTTAAATAATTGTACCAATAACTTGTTATGTATGCATGCTATGAATTAATTTACGTTATTTGTGCGTATTGCCGAACTAGTATTTACATTTACGTATAGAAGTAGCAAAGGTGATTCACCTCTAACTCTATTCCACTAATAATTTGTGTTACTTGTGCACTCAGTAATCCTAGATAAGAATCTCTCAAAGATTATTTTCACATCCAGGTAATTAGCGTTATATTAGTCCTGAGTTGTTCTGACTGGGGACACGACTTTTTATCTTTGTCCGGAGTAGGCTGCATAATCGGAGAAAAACCAAGAAAAGAGTGTCAACGTAAAATCATGTGGCTTATACAGGGTGTCCCTAAAATAATGGGACACCGATTGCTCATAGATTACTTACGTCATAATAAATCGATTAAACCCAATATACCTTAGTACAAAGTCCATTCAGTAAGAAGTTATAGGGCCTTGAAGTTCAATTTTTTATTTCTTATTTTTTTGTTAATTTCCACAAACGTAGAGATATCGATTTTAAGTTTGGTATACATACTTAGTATTATGTGCTGCACTAACAAAAAAAATACATTAGACTCGACTGTAAGAGGCACTTTACCTATCTTTCAAAACTTTTTTTAACTTTAACTTCGTTATCTGTAACTTTTTTTCGAATTATTATCTGAAAGAGAATTAGAAAGCACAAAAATAATGTACTCTTAGTTCTTACGCCTAAAAGCAACCGTTTACCTCAAAATGCCCATCAAAGGGTTTTGGTTGTCATTAAGACGTGCAATTATCAAGTAGCCATGATCACAAAAACAATGGGTTATGATTGTAATCTAGTAAACAACATCAAGAAATCAATTAATGACGTTGATGACATCAGTTTTTTGTTATTTGTGCTTATGAAAATGCTGCGACATAACGAACCTTGCAGCATTGGAGAATTCGTTATGTAGCGGCATTTTCTTAAACATAAAAGAACAAATTCTTATGTCACTAATGTCATTAATTGATTTATCATTGTTTTTTACTAGATGACCATTGTTTTTGTTATCAGAGCTACTTGATAGTTACACGTCTTAATGACAACCAAAAACCTTTGATGGGTATTTTAAGGTAAACGGCTGCTTTTAGGCGTAAGAACTAAAAGTACATTATTTTTGTGCTTTTTAATTCGCTTTTAGATAATAACCTACAATTTCAAAAAAAGTTGCAGATAACGAAGTCAGAGCTAAAAAAGGTTTTGAAAGATAGGTAAAGTACCCCTTAAAGTTGAGTCTAGTTTATGAAATTTTTCCCATCAGTGCACTACAAAACAATAAGCATCTATACCAAAATTGAAATCGACATATTTACATTTGTGGAAATTAACAAAAAAATAAGAAATAAAAAATTGACCTTCGAGGCCTTATAACTTCTTACTGAAGAGACTTTGTACTAAGGCATATATTACGTTTAATCGATTTATTATGACGTAAGAAATCTATGACTAATCGGTGTCCCACTATTTTAGGGTCACCCTGTATATTTCGAAAGAATATCCTTGTGAACGAAAATGGTTTAGCGGAAGTTCTCTATAAAAAATAAAAAAGTGCGGGAAAGTTTAGAAACAAAATATAAAAATCTGGTGTAACACACTCACACAACTTCCATTTACAGTGATCTTATAATTAGCCATATATCTAATACTTACTATATTGCTAGCGGCTATGAGTGGGAAACTCAACGATGAAGTGAGACACACAACCAACTCCTTCATGTATACGGTGAGCTGGGCGCAAGCGCGGCGGCGCCGTCCGCCCAATGGGGAACTGGTCAAGTTTAGAATTCGCTTCTAAAGGCGGAGTTCGAATTCTCACGCATGCGCACGAGACGCGTTATACTCTAAGTGAGACTATGTCGGCGCCGTAATGTTTTCTGAAGTTTCCAGGCCCTACCAGCAATATATGTGTATTATATATATTATGTAATTAGCCAAAAATTTGATTTTTAATTTTCAAGAATTTGTCAAAAATTTTCAAAAATTTTACAAAAACGGTACAAAATAGAGAGTTAGTTCAAGAGACAATTTTTTTCTAGAATTTCAAGCTGAATTCAAAAATGTAATAATGTACCGGGTGTTGTATTTAAAATGGGAGTTAATAAAAAAATAGAACAAAAAAACAAAAGAAACCCATTTTAGAAGTATTCAACTGGAAAATCACCTATCTCACATTAATACACATTAAAAAAGTATTAAAAATGTAAAGTTTGAAAAAATCGTTTACTCCGTTTCTGAAAAAATTGATAAAACCGAAAAATCACAAGAGTAAACACCTACTTCCGGTTATGCGATTTTTTACAAAAGCTTGCTGTCTTATCTACATAGTACACAAAACTTATATATGAAATTTCAATGCCATACCTCTTTTATTTTTTGAGATATTCTGTTCACAGACACACACACAGACACAGACAGACAGACAGACCAATGAACAAATACATGTTTTTTGGGTTCAGGGGACTGTAAAACGTAAAGATCTGTTGAAAACTCAATTTCTAATATTTCGGGTGAATCCAATACTTCCTTTATCGTAAAAAGTAGTAAAAAAATTTGTATAAAACTAGATGAAGGTAACCTGCAACTAAAACTTAATCACATGTAACAACAGATCAATAAAAAAACAAATTAGGGCAGGCTGTGATATGTGTTATACGTTTGGCAGTACTGAAGTGTATTGTCAGTCTATGTCAAATTCGAGATTTGCAGGTTAAGTTTTACGTCAGTTTCTGTCAAACAACAAACAAAACCTAACCTATTAATCTCGAATTTGACATACACTGACAATACACTTCAGTACTGCCAAACGTATCACACATATCACAGCCTGCCCTAAGTGTTTTTTTTTATTGATCTGTCTGTAGTAGGTATTATGAAATACAGGGCCAACTAAACATATTAGTCAGAAATTATTGTGACTTAGTATTGTACACGGACGTAGATTTAGAAATTGTAAAAAAATCCCAATTTTGGGACCACGCTATTTTATCAAAATTAAAAGAATCTTTCTTCAATTGTATGTTACCAGAATTAGTGCCTAGAGGTTTACAAGCTAGGGATTCAGAACTGATAATCAAAGCCCAAAACAAAAGAAAAACAACAAAAAAGGACTGCCAATAAAACTTGGTTTATAATACATTGGTTATATATTGGTTTTTACAGCTACGTAAATATTCCAAATGTTTAATGTACAAACGTCAATATTTCGAAAACCGCTGATTTAGAGACATAGTTGGTTATACAAAAAGTGTTCAGTTTTCAACGTAGAATTCGAAAATGGTACAATATAGAGGGTGTTCAATTAAAAAAAACCTACATGACGTCATATCTCTTACCTAACGTTTGACATTAGAAAATGTGCAACTAAAAATACTAATTGACATGTTCGAGCGTTTTTCCGATAATGAAATATCTGAATTTTAAATGAATTTGTTCATAACTTTATGGACTCATGGTACAGCGTTCGGCAACTGGTATCACCTATTTTCCAAGACCTGCCCTAAGGATAAAATATAATGAATTGAAAAAAAAATTAGATGAATATCAACTTTATTATGCGCAATTTTAGTTCCTAAAAATTACTTCATCTAAATGGCCTCCCTGAGTTTCGATTCAGTACTGCAATCCCGATGCAGTAGGTACTGCAATCTTTGTCTAAAGTTTTGCATCACTCTTCTCAACAATTCTGGTCCAATACTCTGTACTTCTTCTGAAATACCCATTTTAAGGTTCGTTATTGTTTGGAGACGACTCTGGTAGACCTTTTGCTTTAAATATCCCCACAAAAAGAAATCAAAAGCTGTCAAATGGGGGAATTGGACGGCCATGTTATGTCACCAAACCTCGAAATCAACTGTGTTCACAACTGATTGACTTCGTATGAAACTTTTAACCACGTATACGGGTTGATTAATTGGAAACTTATCCATGATCTATTAAACTGCACAAATTAACGCACACAAATCTGACAATAGAATTGTCAATAACAAAATATTGTTTCCGTAACAGCCTACTAAAAATAGTAATACCAGTTGCCGGACCCTGTATTTGTGTACATAACTAATATTAAAAAGTAAAGTTAGCATTTTGTTGACTAATCTAAAATTTAAAGTTTTCAGGATCTTTTAGTATATAGTGCTTTCGTAAAGTAGTGGATAAATTTGTTGAAAATTCAAGGAATGATTTTGGAAAAAACGCTGGAATCCGTGGTTTTTATTTTTATTTGTGCATTTTTTTACAAATAGAGTCCATACATACAGGGTAACCCTCGTAGAAGTTGTGACGTCATTGATGTTTCTTTTGTTAATAGAAACCTTATCTTTTAATACGGAATTTGAAAGAACGCATTTTTTTACTTACGCTAAGCTGATTTTTGAGGGGTTGTTGCCATTAAAGAAAACATCGATGACGTCATACCTCCTACGCGGATCACACTGTATGTATACATTTTATTTGAAAATATGCGCAAATAAAAATGAAAATCGACCGATCCCAGCGTTTTTCCCAAAAGTATTGAATTCTTTACGAATTTATCCACTACTTTACGAAAGCACTGAATAATAGGTAAGTACTTCTCGAAAATTTACACTTAATAAGGAGGACCAGATGTGCTTGGGTTGTACGGCCTAAAAAACTATTGGTCCTTCGGGTAAAGTGAATTTTTTATTTAAAATACGTCGAAATGATATTAAGTTTTTTATAATATAAAATGAACACACCTATGCAAAAGTTTACAAATATCGAATACCTTGATGAAACCCTAATTTAATCTACAAAGTAAGTTACTGGTTTTAAGTAAACCGACTTTTGTGAAATTGTGAGTGATTCATAATTTTAAATCTTAAATTGTTTTCTTAATGACATAATCATACGAAGAGAAACGTAGCGCCTTCCAGCAACCACGAAATATTTATAATAAATTGCATAACTCCAAAATCTTTTTGCAATAATCAACTAAATTTCTGCGCATGTATGCTGTAGGTACCTACTAACGTACTTCATTGTAAATCACCGGTTATTCGGGGAGGATTAACTTGACCATTTGTGTGGTTATGCATTTCTTTTATATTTACTGCTACGTAGTTTTTAAGAAAATACGTATAGTATCTTTACAGATGCTAATTGTGTTGCCTACAACCAGCCTACGAATTTTATTCGAGTACCTTCTGCCTTTAAGGATTTTTTAGTTGTTGTTGGACTCTATTTTTAATATTAATTAAATAGATGCATTTTTGTAGTTTGCAACGTTTCAGTTAAATTCAAAATGTTCTCACGGTTTTGTGCAGTTTGCCAAAATTATTCATAAGCACGTTCAATGCAGTTCTTAGGTTTATTACTTTATTACTCTAAGAGGCTATGGCACTTTGCACCCCCAATAAAACCTTTGCCGACAGTGCACGTGCTC
The DNA here is from genome assembly GCA_940337035.1 of Agriotes lineatus. NCBI lineage: Eukaryota > Metazoa > Arthropoda > Insecta > Coleoptera > Elateridae > Agriotes > Agriotes lineatus. The sequence continues at coordinate 133,602 of CALNHX010004021.1, forward strand.
GTGGGAATCGCAAAATCTTAGGTTTCCACGCCAAAAGTGACCGAACGTTTCATTGGCTATTGCAACACCCCCACGGGACTTGCAGATAGCCTACCAAATTTTAACTTAGTTTGTAAGTATTATCACAGAATCATCTCAACGATAACCATCCAACAACGCAGACGTTACTCTTAAGTGCTATGTGTATATATTATGTGAATATACTCTAAAACTATAAAATCAACACTCTTTAATTTATTCAACTATACCAACATATATTGTGGTGTAAAACGCTACACTGCATCACCAATCCATGTGGTCCTTCGAGCCGGATACAGTTTAAACAATTAATACAACAAATTCGGGCAAAAATTGTGAAGTAAATCCATTCAAGCGACCAACCTCAGAATCGGCAGCGGAAGCGGTCAGCCTACAGCGCACCTAAGGCCCCCCACGAGTTCACGAGGAGTCCACCAAGTCATCTTAACAATATAACCACAGCGATAAGTCCCCAAAACAATCCTTTATTTTGTGTTTACCTCACTTGCCGGATTTGAATCAAAATGAGTTTAACAGATGCCAATGCTTTAGATAAATTAAAACGCCGACGCCTAGTAATAGTTGCAAACTTAGAACGATTTCAAACGTTCATTGCTTCTGTAAGTGAAGATAATGTTTCCTTAGATATCCAAATGCGATATGATGATGCTAAACCTTTAATTAATAAATTTAACGAAATTCAATGCGAAATCGAGGAACTTGTCCCTTTAACCGATCTAACGACCGAAGCCAATGAGCGAGAGCATTTCGAGTTAATTTATTATAAAGCGCTATCTATGGCTAAACAATTAATATCACAAAGCGAAACAATACGTGCTGCTTCTGTTGGCAGTTTTAATGCTAACTTTCAGACACCTAAACTTAAGCTACCTGAGTTGAAATTAAACACGTTTGATGGAAGGCAAACTGATTGGGCAAATTATCGCGATCTTTTCAAATCACTCATTCATTCCAATGAATCACTTTCATTTGTAGACAAATTTCAATATTTAAAAGGTTCATTAATCGGTGATGCTGCTAGAGTAATTAGATCAATTTCTGTCACTGACCAAAATTACACAATTGCTTGGAATAGATTATGCGATAGGTTTGACGACAAAGAGGGCACTATATTAGAGCATATTCAAGGGCTTTTAGATGTTAAATCTCCAAAACGGGAATCAAACAGCATTCGTCAATTTGCAGACGACATATCGAATCACTTAGAATCCATCAAAGTGTTAGACAGCTCAAGCAGTAACCTATTAAATAGAGTATTAATTCTCTTGCTTTCAAAGAAGTTAGACACAGATGCAAAACGCGATTGGGAAAAAGAATCCATCTCAATTGAAATTCCCACACCTGAAGTTTTTTGTAATTTTCTTATAAAACGTGCAAAGCTATCACACAAAATTCAACCTGACACTTCGTCAAAAGAATATTCAAACCAACCCTCCAAAGCTTCTCACAATAAATTCACGAAACAAATCAATTTTAATTGTGCTGCGGGCATAGTAAATCAAAGCTGCCCATATTGTCAAGAAGCTCACAAAATCTATTACTGTCAATCGTTCATCAGTCTACCGGTTGAAGATAGATTCAACTATATTAAAAATTCAAAAAGATGCACTAATTGTTTAAGAGCTAACCACTTTACCAAAGATTGCAAGTCAATTCCATGTCGCACTTGCAATAAGATGCACCACACTCTCCTTCATTTCGGCAACAGTAATCAAGCTACAACTGAAATTCAAACACATCAACAAACAAATTCGAACTTAACGAACCCAGAAACACATGTAGCAGCATACCATTCTAATTTCAACACCGCTCAAGTCATTTTAGCCACTGCAATCGTTGAAATTAGAAATTCACGCGGAACGTGGTCAAATTGCCGTGCATTATTAGACCCTGGATCGCAATGCAGTATGATCACTAGCAATTTATTCAAAAAGCTTAATCTTCAACCACTAGCGACGAATTCGCTGCTAGTCGGAATTAATCAAGCATCATGCAGGATCAAACACCGGTCCATTGTCACAATTAAATCAAAACACATTAATTTTCAATCAAACATCAGTTGTTTAGTTCTAGACAAAATCACGGAAAATCTTCCAACAGTCTCTTTTAATCGAAATCAATTAAATATCCCAGAAAACATTAAGCTTGCTGACCCAGATTTTAATAAATCATCAGATATAGATGTTTTAATCGGTGCAGATCTTTTCTGGAATTTACTATGTGTCGGAGCAATAAATTGCGGCTCCAATCAGCCAATCATTCAAAAAACCAAACTAGGCTGGATCATCTCTGGTCCTCTTACACATCCAGTCTTTCCAAACAAAATCATAAGCAATTGCTCTATAAACAAACAAGTTCAAACGCAATTGGAGAAATTTTGGACCCTCGAATCATGCGTAAACGAGTCTAATAATCAGTCAAAGGAAGACGTTTTATGCGAAAACTATTTCCAACAAACGACCACTCGAGATGAAACGGGACGATTCACAGTCTCCATTCCCTTTAAAGAAAATCCAAATGAACTGGGTGATTCCTATTCGACAGCATTAAGCTGTTTTTATTCATTAGAACGCAAACTCTTAAAAAATCAATCGTTAAAACAACAATACGCCGAATTCATGGATGAATACCTTAGCCTAGGTCACATGTCCAAAGCAGCTACCAATCAAATCGCAAACTGTTATTATTTACCTCACCATGCTGTAATCCGCGACGATCACATAACCACAAAGCTCCGGGTCGTCTTTAATGGGTCATCCAAGTCTTCATCAGGTAAATCGTTAAATGATGTTCAATTTGTCGGCCCAGCATTACAGAATGATTTGCTATCAATCCTAATTCGTTTTCGGCAGCACAAGTTTG